>JAJMJJ010000051.1:0-44930 GCA_030568955.1 Geotrichum siamense (nom. inval.) | reverse complement strand
ACGCAAGAGCCGGACCCTGAAGGATAGTAAAAGTATTATTGCGAAGGAAAGAAGTAAGTCAGATGTGAGTGACTCGGCTATGTCTGAAGTTTGGGGAGAATTCTTGCCACGTAGCGTAAACATGGCTGCCAGAGTATCAGAGCCAACTGAAGTCATTCAATATGACCCAGAGATTCAAGATTTGTACATAACTAGATGTGAAGACAACGGTAGAGGAAATATTCGACGCCGAAGTACCCAAAGATATGTAGAGAGAATTGACGTACTGGTCGGACAGTTACAAAGGTACGCTGGAGTTATAGAAGGCCAAGTTGGGGACGGGTTAAACGATGTCACTAAATAATATGAACTTCATCGGAAAAAAACAAGCCAAAAATGAAATGAAGTTAGAGCAAATGACGTACTTCAAACACCAAATGGCCAATGCTAACTACGCCAAGTTTGCTAAGAACGAAATCGAATACGGTAATAAACTTAAGAAATTTTGACAAGTAATGTCTGAAAATGAAGCAACTAAAGAGCGTAGGAACTCATGCATTGAAAAGTTTTTTAAGTCATTAGAAGAAGTAGAGCAGTATTCGGCTACGGAAATGCTCTTGGAAATGGGAAAGCAAGCAATGACTATCAGAGCCCTAAACAAGAAGGTCATGGAAAATGACGTAGTTAATCAATGTTATATTGAAAAAGCACAAAAAAATGAAAAAGAGTTAAAATCTTAGAAAAAGAAAACTATGAACGAAAGGAAGGGATGAAAGATGCCAGTATTAAGCTAAGCAACACCATTCGTTTATACAAGTTGGAGGATGAAAAGCTGCACTTGGCTACCGACACATCCAATAAGGAAATAGAAAAGACATCGGTAGAAGAAATAAGTGCGAGATTAGAGTTAAAGAGCGAGCTTGTCTCCAATCGGGAAGAATCAGAAGCTCTGCGGAAGAACACTAAGAGAATTGAACGAGATCATGAGCGGAAAACCGTAAAGTGTCAAATGGATGCCACTACTGTAATACAGAAATTATCACTAAGTAGACAAAGAGATGCCCAAGAGGTCGTAGACAATTTGGGTGTAGCATTTGAACAAAAACTAGCTGAAACAACTAAAATGGAACTCCTTGGAACAGTCCGGATGCATGAAGAAGGTCCAAGAAGATGTAGAGCAAGTTATTGCAAGACTCGACGCGCTTCAGGACAGAGAACAAAGAGCCAATCAAAGCGTCAATGCTAGGAAATAACTAGAAAATGCGAAGGTGGGCGATATCGCCAGAATCCCAGAGTCAAAGCGGAACTTGAAAAGCTTGACATGCACGTCGTAGGTATAAATACACAAGGAGTCAACGAACCAACCAAGGAACGTAAAATTGCACTAAAATTAGAGAGAAAATGTGGAAAGATTTCGATCGAGGCTGTGAATATTACTTCTATAAGTCATTACACGGTTTGGTCAAAACTTGACATTGTGTACGAAGAAAAGGAGGAATGGGTTTCCGACATCTTTGGAGACGGCTATCGCCTCCATGAGATGAGTCTAAAGTTGTTATTCATGGAGTCCAACTTGATGCTACCGTTGAACGCATTACGGATGATGTAGAAGAGTCATTAGAAGTTAAACTTAAACTTGAACCTGTGAAAATAGGAATTGATAAATATGGTATGTAAATAATTCTCGGCCAGTTCGAAAGGAAGGAAGACCATGAAACAACAAAACATAGAACACCTAGAGTGATGTGGAAATCACTAAGAATTTGGTAATCCGCCCCGAAGAAGGCCCAATAGAGGTCCTGCTATACCACAAGAAGACCAACTTATGTACACCATAACGATCTACAAACAGCTGAGCAGATATTGGAAGCTTACCCAAGACCAGAGATCCCCAACTGAGAATCCGACATTGAAATTACCAATTTCCAATAAATTAATTCCCGAAAGAATAATTATACAAAACAATCAATAGTTTTAAGACGAAAAGATGATTACAACAGTATAGTGGATACAGCCAACATGGTGTATGCATGCTTATATTAACAATGGTCCAGCTTTATATAGTTCACGATCGTCCGTGATGAAAATGGATTATCGATCAAGTCTCTTTTCTATTCATGCAAAAGTTGATGATAGGAACACGATGGTGACGACAATTATGAAGGGTTATAACATCGGATAATAAAGTTGTTATGTAATCAGCTTCATAAGTGTATTCCCAATCGATGAAATTGAATAAAAACAAAAGTAAAAATTGCGTGCATATTAACAAAATAAGCGATGCACATTTCTTTTGCAATGACCGTTGGGAGGAATAGAAAGTTTAAATTTCTGTGTACCGTTCCTATTCAAGGACAAAAACAAGAGGAACTGGCACTGGGGGCAGAGCGGCATTGATGCCGTGCGCTATATTGATCACCATTCCACATGTCAGGTCTTCCTTTACCGTACTACTAGCAGCAGTAATGGTAGTTGGAGTGCAGAACTAGTTCTGCTAAGAGTGTCTTTTTATTCTTGGAGTAATCATCTTCGTTCAGCCATTATTTATGCCCAGACAGACACGTGTGGAGTGAAGGTTTCAGAGCTATGAAGAAATCCTTCCATGTTGTCGCTTGGCTGGTGTTTCTACCAAGCAGAATGGAATATATCGCTTTCCAAAGTCGGACTCTACCCAAAGTTGCATATGCAGGGCAAGTACATAGTAGGTACAAATTTATCATCCTTATAAACTTCGTTTGTCGGCCTCTTACGGCTCTGATCCTTGCTAGAGTACCCATATTATCACTGGATTTTGTCCTTTCTTAAAGAAGAAGTGAATTCTTTTCAGCTACAGACCGTATGTATGTGCTCGTGTAGGTTTCTTTTCAGAATTCCTTCCATCGGTCACAGTTTTTATTGCTTTTCTTCTTTCTCAAAAGTTTTATTTTATTTTTTTTTCCATTTATTTCTTTCTTTTGTTCTATTGCCATTTGGACCTTTATTTATCTATATCTCTCTATCAATCGGTTTGTTGTGAAGTTAGTCGAGTCTGTTATCCTGTCACAATGAAAACAAACAGTTGGCTCAAGGGGAAGTCTTCCCCACCGTCAATATCTGACTCAACAAGCAGCACTTCATCCACTGGGAAACCTACCAGTAATGTTGATTCACATAGCTCAGATTCATCTAGTTCTATATATTCAGACAATTCTACGACAGTTAGATCCAGTCTTTTTTCGGCTCCAACATGCAACAGTACGCTTCCTTCGATAGTTTCTTCAACTAGAGAAAAACCAGGCATTAGAGTAGTCGAAACTGACGAATATACCCCGATTTCACTTACACAATCTTTCAGTAGTTCAAGTTCGGCTCAGAACGCCGTGCTTTCGCCCAATTTCAAAGCAAATGTTCTAATGCCCAAGTTTCCTCTCGTATTATCACCTCCAAGATCAAAACCTGTAGTACAATCATCACCTCCTTCAGCTAGAACTGAAATACGCCGACTTGCCGATGCCCTTTTAATACAATTTCAACATGCCAATAATCATATTGCAGATGTTTTGATTTTGGCCAAAAACGTACAGACCAGCTTAGGGATCACATTATCAGCGCCGTCTATACTAACCTACGACGGGAATAAAATAAATATTTTGAACGAACAATCTCTTCTAACTGTGATAAAAGTTGTTTTGCATTTTGTGGATAATTTGCTGGCACAGGGCCAACACCAGAAAATTAGGTCAACATTGCTATATAAACTTCGTCAACTTGGATTAAAGTTGGGATTGGTACAAGAAGATGGAAGTACACCAGTTTCTAAGGTATCAAACTTTGCCGTTATATCTGATATTTCCGGATTAGACCAAGTTAAAAAAATTTTAGACATTACTGCAAATTATAAATCAGAAGGAACTTTGGATCAAGAAGGTTCCTTCATTGCTCCTGTTATGAGAGGTTTCAGTTCCGACTTTGCGGTACTAACATTAATTTTTGCATATCCGGATCCGCAACCTGAACATCGACAACAAATTGAATCTCTTTATGACTTTGCACAGGATGTCCATGTAATTTGCCAAAAAAATTTTGTTACTTGTGCCAGTGCAAGTGATGGTTCTAGCACCTTAACAACCAACATTCGATTTGCCTACAATAATAATATTAAAACACCATCTGCACGTCCAAAACTTCCTTTTAGAGTGCCAACCAATCCATTGTCACCCCCAATTTCTATTTCACTTTCATCTACTCCAGCAAAAAGCAGTGGCACACTCGGTGGATATATCAGACCCCTTGTTGATTTTTCTAATCCTGTATATGGTGAATTTTCCGATTCTACTTTCGCCCTTACTTGTAATCATATTTGCTTATCACATGATGATTCAAACGGTTCCATATCTATCCCTTCTACAATAATTCGTGACCGATATTTAGAAGTTTTAACAAAAGCACGAGATAGATACGGAGTAGATACGAAAGAGTTTGGAGCATATGACCGTGCTTTAAATGAAGTTCCAGATAGTCAAGAGTTAGGACACATAGTTTGGGGTGAACGAACAATTGTTGACGGCCAATTGAGCGATGTTGCCATAATTAAGTGTGATGCAAAGTTACAATGCCATAACTACCTTGGTGATGACGTAGGATTCTTACAATACGACCCTTCATTAATGTTTGGTAACCTTCATGTTAAAAAAATGATCTACGATCTTTCACCCGGTCTTGAAGTATTCAAATATGGCAGCACCACTAAATATACAAAAGGCTTTCTTAATGGCCCTAAACTCGTTTACTGGTCTGAAGGCAAAGTTCAAACCTCACATTTTGTTATTTCATCAGACTCAACAGGTTTTGCCAATGGTGGAGATTCCGGCTCTTGGATATTTCACAAATGTAAAGATCCAGATACAAATAGTCCCACTTTAGGGGTAGTTGGAATGTTGCATTCTTATGATGGTGAACGTCAAGAATTTGGTCTTTATACTCCTATGACCAATGTATTGGATCGACTCGAAAAAGTCACAAATGTCAAATGGGGTGTCGTTGGAGTTTCAGAAGATACGTCGATTTAATTTTCCGTTTCGTCCCCATTCTCTCACAGTACAAATGTCTATATTTTTATTAGAACACAAACTCCACAAAATTAATCGAAAAAGTACCCCACAAAACTTTTTCTACCTCATGCATTTAAATATTTTTATGACATTATTTATTCAATTTATTTTTACATTGTATTATTATTATTATTATTAATCTTCTAGCTATTTATAAATATAAAAGTAGTAGACCTTTTCCCACAACTTGTACCCTATTAACTACATATGTATATTTAATGTAAACAATTTATAGATAATACTTTATAGTAGTGTTGCTAATATTAATTGCGGAACTGTGCATTTAGAGAACTTGCTACTACAAACCTACCATTTTACCTAGGTAAGGGCCTGAGTCAACATGTAATTTGGGGAAAAGCACTAGTATTGTATTCCGGAATATTAGTCCCGTATATGCCCATGAGCATTATGACATCTTTTTTAGAGAGAATCAGTAAAGGTTTGTTCTGAACGTAATATTTATGTATCCTCATCATGGAATGTATGTAAAACTCTTTGTCTGTTATGTAATTAGTTTGTAATTTGTATACACTATCATTCTTACTGTATCATACCTACCACGGTACATCTGGTTTTTGGTTTTCCCCATGGCCTCGCCATGTTTCCATAATATAGCCTACCTGTCATATCTAGAGTACAAACATGTAACAAGAATACAATTCTCAGATCAAAAAAAAAAAAAAAAAAAAAAAAAAAAAAAAAAAAAAAATTGTACCTTCAAATGCTTATATTACTGACAACTATCTTCTCCAACAGTATCATACTTTCAATTTTTTCACAATTGCTGTTACTGGCAGTATAAACTTAAACATAATATAGAAATATTTTACCTACCAACAAAATTTATTTGAGCAATCTCAATAACATAATTGGACTTTTTCGTGCCTTCTCTTTCATTAATCAGTTCGAAGAAGTTTGCGCACCAGTAGTCATGACTCATGTGCTAGTAATGACATACTGTAGTTCATACAAAGAATTGTAAATCTGAGACTACGCATCAAGCCCTATTACCGTGTAATACTTAGTATTTATGAGGTGTCTCACTTAATCGAAATCATTTTACGTGTACAGACACACTACATATACTATTACAAGTCCTCATAGCCTAATTCTTAACTCCTTAATCTTGAACACCCAGTTATAACTAAACTCAACCATACCCTACACACGGGAAAACTCTTCAATTGTACCTTTTCTTCTTTCCTTTTCTTTTATTTAAATATATACCATTTTGGATATATAAGAATTTATTTGAATTAACAGTTTCACTCTTTAATTCTATTTCATTCTTTGAAGACATAACACATACATAC
Source organism: Geotrichum siamense (nom. inval.) (assembly GCA_030568955.1). Lineage (NCBI taxonomy): Eukaryota > Fungi > Ascomycota > Dipodascomycetes > Dipodascales > Dipodascaceae > Geotrichum > Geotrichum siamense (nom. inval.). The sequence continues at coordinate 38,548 of JAJMJJ010000051.1, read as the reverse complement.
CTCCTACATACATATATATGTACATACAATTTTGATACTCTTCGTCCCTCACTAAACATACCTGGTGCCGTTCGAAATTAGCACAGCTTACTTTCACAACGTTGACTACACAAAAATTCATATGAAAGTTTTATGTAAACATACAGGCTCTAGCTTCTTGCTGATCAAGGAACAAAGCACACTAAATTCAATGTCTCCGATAACGGCGGTTGAAGACTCAAAGATTATCCTAAAATCAAAATAATGATTCATATGTACGCTGTGCATATGTACTCACTCATGTGCGGGTTTGTGTTGAACAAATTCAAAAATAATACCTGTTTTGGAAAAGTTTTCTGCACAAGAGGAAAATTGGATTTAACAGAAAAAAAAAAAAAAATAACGAAGGTTTTTGTCTTACTATACCTTGCTAATATTAATGTACTCTGGCTAATATGTACTCAATAGATACCTATTTTATGTACTTACTTATGTAGGTAATAGCGACATCATGTAATTGTACTCAGTCTTTCATGTATTAAAAGCCCATTTAAGTTAAATGCCTTCAATCTCGTACTAAGTCAAAATATTATTCGCAAGTATTACACACACAAATAGTATTTTTATTTAATACTTATGTATACTACAGTCGTGTATTACCCAACTTAATAAGAACTACATCTAGGAAATTACGTGTGTTCAAAGCAAACAACCTTATAATTGTTATATTGTGCATGACTCATTCAAAGCTGAACAAATATACTTAATGAATGATCATTACTATGTTTATGTGTATACATGCACTTACAAATGTAAATAAAAGTTCTCTATGGAAACATAACAGTCCATATACGGAACTTAGACTAAGATGGACATTCTCTTTTCACAAGTTTCAGTGGTTTTGCTGAAAGAGTTATGTGGCTTCAATTACCATTTGACATTATTTTCTCACATTGGTACGTACATACGTACGTTTAAATTTTAAGTCATTAATGTAAAGCCAAAAATTTGTACTGGTGTTTGAAGAAATTTATTTGTGAGATAAAAATTTCTACTGGAATTTTTATTTTATTTTTATTTTTTATAATTCAGTTAGTGTCAGATTTTAAAAAATTTAAATTGAAAAAAAAAAAAAGAAAAAAATAAAGCAAAAAAATGCGTACTATTTGGTAAAAATTAATTCTAGATAAATATAATATAATTGTAATATCTGAGGAAAAAGGTTAAATTCTTAAAAAATTGAAGCCTAGAACTCACATTAAGATGAGTATAAAGTTTTGTGAAATATCCCATAGAAGAATGTATCAAATTGAATAGAGGGATAACCCCATCTATGTACAAAAAATTTGTTCTTACATGTAACTTATACTTGTTATGATAGATATTTCTGAAATATCTATAAGGTTATCCAATTATTATGAATAAAAGCTTGCTGATCGAGATTTAAAGCATTTTGTTCCTGATGGTCGGTAACAATCATTGTCACCACATGGATAATTGCAGCTATTTGTTTCTGTTGGTCGATAATAATCATCGTTTTCACAGAAATTACTACAATTATTTGTTCCACAAGTTCCTGTTGGGGGACAATAATTGTCGTCACCGCAAGAAAAATTACATCCATTTGTTCTAATACTTCCTGGTGGTTGACAATATCCGTTATCTTCACAGAAATAGTTACAACTGTTTGTTTGAATAGGTCCAGTTAGACAACATGAATCATCTCCATATCCATAATCACAATCTCCTCCAGCTGGCTCACAATAAGCATCTTGTTCACAAGCATAGTTACAGTTATTTGTTCCACATGATTCAAAACAACTGTTATCTTCATACCCATAATTGCAACTATTTGTTCTAATGGGAGTAGCAGTATTACAGCTCATTGGTCCACACATGTCAGAACCACATTGCAAAGAAGGTATGAAACAGTTTGATTCGGCTGCACAAAGATCACATACACCTCCATCGCACTGATCTTCACAATCGGCTACTGGAAGTGGAACGGGCCCACAATTGTTTTGTGGTGGACCTAGTTCAAGTTGACACCCTGACAATGCCAAACTTTCCTGCAGGTAATCATCATTAGAAACGCCCATGGGTTTCTTCCCTAAGAACTTTTGGCATAATCCTTTTAGCATCATTATCTTTTTGAGTAGGTTTGTAGCTTTTGCCTCACATAGTGCAGCAATTGTATTAATAATCCGTTTCAATTTCGCAAGTGATTGTTTTTTTATAAATTTCACTTTATTTTTCTTGGATTTAGTTGCAGCAGGCTTGGTCTTTTTTGCTTTTCTCCATTGAGTCATGATTGAGATGAAAGCAGTAGCAATTAGAAGCTCTCTATCTAAGAAGGTCGTATCATACATAATCTCATAATCAATACTATTACTTCCTTTACCCTTCATAAAAATAATTTCTTTCTTCTTTGGTGATCTCAACTTTTTGACAACGGCTACTCTTTGATGACATTCTTGACAACAGTCGACCATAGGAGTTATTCTGTCCAGTACCATACCTTTTTTTGTCCATCTGAACCTTGCTTTTTCTCCTTCTCTATACCTAAAATAAATATACTTGGATGCACAACATCGCTGTTTTTTGACCAATCTAAATGGAATATTACACTTTCCGCAGAACTGAACCCAACATTTCAGCTTGCTAAGACCGATTTCACCAACTACCATTCTTCTACACGTAGAAATCATTCTCCATATCTTAGTTTTCTTTGGAAACTTCTGCTTAACTTTTTCGATTGAATACAGTCTAGCCTTATTCTCATTCAATACATTGATAATATTCTTTGGGGATAGGGCATCACGTTGAATGTATAGGATTTTGGTACAGGTATCTGACATAGGCACAAATTTTCCCTTTCCGCATTTAAAAGATTTCTTTGTTAAGTAAACTGATAATTTCTTTCCTGTTACTTTTGAAGCACATGAAATAGCAGCATACAGTGCTGAACATAATAAATAGGATGGTGATACCATTATAACATGAATCTATTTTTTATGATGATAATAGGGGTGACGATGTTTTAATAGAAAAGCGAGTCTGTATATTTGATATTGTAAAAGCTATTCTAAGTATTTGTTGAAAAAAAAAATATTTGCAAAGAGAAAAAGACTTTTTGCAAACCAGAAGTTGGTGGCAATCGTTCATTTTTAAATATAGTATTGAGATCCACTTTTATGTGGAATTAGTCCTATACTAATTGATAATATACAGTAGAAAATATTAGTGTAGAGAAAAACCTTAATGACTTACTCTATAAACTGAGGAACAAAATTCTGTTTCTTTTGCTTAAACAAATAATTTTTTAAAACATAGTAGTTGTAAAAACAATTTAATAAATCTATGACGTATTTTAGATGTGGGATATGATCCTAAAAGTTTTCAATTTGTTGTAGAGGAAACATCATACATTCAAAATTTACTACATACCACGTAGTAATTAATAAATGTCAAGTGTCTATTGTTTTCATACTGATTTCTTTTAGGGGATTTTATTTTAATCATATATTCATATGTTATTTTCTAAATTATATACCAAACACTTTCTGCAGTGAAAATGCCAATGAATTGTTAAACGAGTGAAACGATATTTCCCATCTATATTCAGAACCTGGTAATACCTTCTCAAATATTGCACTTTTTATGTTCAATAATATATATAGGTGCAAAGATAGAAATGTATTTTTGTACAAGTCAAGTCTAATCATTCAATGCATTGATACGTTTGGGCTAACTATAAAACACGAATTTTGTTTAATCAAACGATTATCTAAACAGAGTCAATAATACTATTTATCTGAAAAAAAGTATCAAAATTACATACATAGTTAAATTGCAAGCTTAAACAACACCATTTTCAATTACAATCAATTGAGATTCCAAGGTTGTCAGTCGAAAAATTAAAAATTAAGATATACTCTGAATGGGTTTATATGTCTTTAAGCATGATTAAGTACGCATATATGGACTATATAATCATCTTGAAAAACTAGATGCAAAGGAAATGTATTATTAACAACAAAATGTGATAGCATTAGGAGAGATTCATAATTAGATGCAAATGCAGGGTATAGGATTTTCATAAATAAACATCAAAGATAGTCCTTTAATGGTGGTGGCACAGGTATTTCAATATCAAACGATAGAAACCCAGTCCTAAAAGGTTGAATAAACTTAATAGGGACTTCAGTTTCTTTTAATTTGCGGTTTTCTTCGTTTATAAATTGTTCCAGCTCCTTTAACTTTCGCTTTGATCTTGTTCCAAAGTATCGAGACCATAACCAACAACAAGTTAAATCCAGAATACCATCTAGTACATTCCATATGTTATAGGGTGTCAATGCTTCTTCCAACAGTTGGTTCACTTTAGTCACTACTCGAAGTAGCTCCTCTTTTTTCAGGTGTATTTTCAAGGGTGAGGTGGATGTCATTCCCAAAGTTGGAACTTCCGATTCAAGAGCGCCAGGCTCAGTTCCGGGGAAGTATGTTGAAAACTGCGGGAATTTGTCACCAGCAGAAAATTCACGAGGAATTCGGATGATGCGAGTAGGCCGATCTGTAGGATACGGCGATTCAAAATGCGTCAGTAAAATAGCTGCAGGACGACCGGATGATGTAGTAAGAGAATAACCAAGTTCAGCTATTTGGGATTCTGTGGTAGTAAGAGCATATTCATGATAATTATAAAACTTAATTGACTCAGAGGATGGTGGGGAAGCCATAGAGAGAGTGGTGGGCATAACAAAAGTAGGTGTTGAAAGAAAGATGGATGGGAACGATCTGCTTTCGTGGAAAATTCAGCAGTTTTTTTTTTCCATGCGGTGTGGTAGAACTTTACCAATATCAAAGAAAATTCCCATAGTGTAAATCTATGTACATAAATATATCATAGAATAACTGCAGTAAAATTAGTTCTATGTAGATAGTGTATATATTTACAGAGATGCACTAGGTGTCTACAGTATGTGCATATAGCTGTCGTATAGGACTCTCTGGACATCGCTTTTGAGCTGTGTGAAATTAAAGCACGGCTTGTGCACGGCTAAGGCGATAGTTATTCTCTTTACAGTCATCGGCATATGTCAATTTTGACATAGCAGGAAATTTTAGTTGCTCCACTGACTACAACAAAGCGCCATTGAATATTCCCCCTCCTTTTACTTTCTACCCTCGAATCCTGTATGTGGTGGTGATGGTGGTTGGTTTTATGCATGTGTTCATTCAAATTTGCAGTAAAGTTGAGCCCGGTTTGGGCAGCCCTAGCCCTTTATAGGCACATGGTCTTGAAGTGTAAATTCAATTGATTCCCGCAGGATCGATTCCTACATCTTTCCGTCTATCCATTCATAAAGAAGTACTCATGGATTGCCGTTCTCACGCACATAGCCATGGTCATGGACACGATCATGGTGATGACCATGTTCCACCTCCTGACACTTACCAATCGCAATCTTTGTACCAAGCTATTAACCACGATCAAATTCGTACTTTAAACGAGCGAATTCAAGACTCGGGGAAATCTATCTTCAAAAGCTGGGAGGAGAGACTGGACACTATAAATGTATTTAACATGATATTTCAATGTTTCTATGCCTAGACGCAGGTACTACTAATTTTCGGATACTAACTTACTCATGACAGATTTTAGAAAGCGATGTCGATTCAGAACTTCTAATATATGTTCCGTATGTATTTTTATGACTACATCATATTATTATCAATACTAACAGTCAAGAATAGATTCAATGGTCTAGTCAAACTTCATTCTATTCTGATTAGAACTACACCCGATAAACATGCTCCAAAGTCTTTTCGGTTATTCAAGAATCGTGACGATCTTGACTTTTCAATGGCAAATGAGCTCGAGCCCCTTACTACATTACAACACCCCAGTGGAGTTGGTGCTGACCCTCAATCATATTCACACCCCAGATCATCTAGTACTCATGCCGATCTTGATGCAGAAGGAATTGTTGAATACTCACTAAATCGTGCAAAATTCTTCAACTTGACCAGCCTAACAATTCATATACCCGAGAATCAGAGTGCTGAATCAGATTTTGAAGCAGATTCTGATGATGAAGAGGAAGTGACAAAAGTATTGTATATTGGATTAAGAGGTGACTTTAAGGAACTTAATAAAATGCCAGTGGTGGCGTTGACTGAAACTGCAGCCAACCCAAAAGACCATAAAAATCTGGTCCGAGGAGAGAGATTTGTAGGAGAAAGTCTATAATTTAAAAGTCGGTTCATTGTACAAGCATTTTTATGTAGTACATATGTACATATGTTTGTATATTTTAAGTTAATAAAATATTATATTGTGTATTTTTTTTCTTATTATATTTAGGTGTCCAATACAATACACATATTTTGATGTTTCATTCGGGCATTTTTCATGAATTCTGTCTCTTAGTTTCTGTTACGGACACAAGAAATACATCAATCTGATATTTCCAATATTGAATTTGTTTATTGTAGCAACGAGATAAAAGAATATAATCAAATTCAATTGTTTGGATATATCTGTATTTATATTGATGTAGTTCAGAGATCCCTATATATTTCATGTGACGAGGATTTGCTTATGAAGAAGATATATTTTGTATTAATGACCAGAGACTCAACTTCGGGAAAGTCAATATAACCAGAAGAATTGATTAGGGAAATGAATTTTTTGTTACATCATAAATCTTTTGAATTTGTTTTACTTAAAACCGTCAAAATTAATGATAAAATAATTTGTCAACTAATTTGAAATGGCATAGAAAAGAAAAATCAAAGCTATAACAAAGAGAAATATTTTAAATTAGAAAGTGAAAGAAGAGGTTTCCTAGACGGAACAGTTTAACTAAAAAGAGATATCAACGTTCTTTGAGCATTTCTTTTCTTTTCTCTTAAGTCTTTTCAACTTTCTTGTATGCATACTTTTGACCATCGACTCATATTTTTCTTTTTTCTTTTTAGCTTTCTGCTGAGTTTTCTTTTGTTCAATGATGCACTATATTATTCATATTTCAGTTCATATTTTAATTATCTAGTACTTGGAAATCTGATCTCCTCTAAAAAATCACTTTTTTTTCTATATCTTGCTCATTTTTTAATTTTTTCTTCTTCTTTGAAGCTCTGCAGGGCTAACCGTTCCTTCTGCCTTGTTTCTCATAATGTTAATTTTTTTTTTTTTTGATTCCGACTGACTTGATTCGTAACGGTTTCTTCGATTGCTTCCTTTTACCCTCTTTTCAAAGTCTTAAATCTTTAAAAGATGATTCATATTTGGGATCTGCAATCTTTTCTTCTTTTACAATATTCATTTGTATTTCGGGAAAAAGAAAGTGTAATGATTGATGTTTTAAGGAACCAAAAATAATGAGCCGAGAGTATAATCAAGTTAAATTTCTACTTTTCAGCTGAGGTTATATAATAACTGCAATTGGGACCTTTCAGCCGCATTATCCCTGGTAGTAATTTATATTGAATTAATATGAAGAAATAATCTCTATTAATTTTTCTTTATTATTATTGTATTGTATACATTAACAATTTATACATTTAGATTAAATTCCTCAATGATTCCAAGAAGTTGTAAGGAGGAAAGGTTCATTTGGGGCTTACCAGATTTGTTCCATTTCCGAGCGTACATTACCACTCTCTTATCTGATAAAACTGTCCAGTATATCCACCAACCACGACTAGTTCGAACAAATTTCTCAATATCACCTGTACGTACGCAAGAGGTCATTATATATGCCATGTTTTGATGAATGTGCAGAATTTCAAGTCGACTCTGATAAAGAAAATTATTTTCAATTTGGGATTTATCTAACCCTGTTATGTCCACCGGTGGAGGGATTTCAGGAAGTGATGTTTGAACTGTATGGCGAATAGGATCATAAATATGATAATACAACTCGTGGAATTTTGGATGAGGTGATCTTGATTTGGACGTGTGTTTTAATTCTGACTTCTCACTTGATTCGCTATTGTTAGATCTTTGAATCAAATCATTAAAGAGAGTATCTGTTATAGATGCAATTCGTTTGTCTAACGAATGGTAATACTCTCTATTTGATAATGCTGCTGAATGGGGTATATAAAATAGTATATAAATGAATGAGTTTCTTCGATATGCAATAATGTTGTATGAAGTCTCGTAACGTTTGAATTCTTTTTTGCTAGAACTCCCAAGACTGTCTTTGTTTCCTTCAGTAGACTTTGTTGACTGAGCATCGTCATCTTCGATTGGCTCGACATATAAATTTTTGTAACTAAAATCAAATTTATGACTGCTGCTTTGACTTGGAGCTCGAATACTTTCTGTATAAAAGTCATGTTCAGTGAGTTCATCTTCAGAAATATTTTCCGGGTCAGTAGATTTAAAATCTCCTTCAATTCCAATCAAAAATTGAGACGGTATAAAATCACTTATTGGATGATCTATTTCAACACTTTTGATACTTGCTGGTGTGCTTGATCTGGTTGATCCAAAATAGCCAAAAGTTGATAAATGAACAAATCCTGACAAATGTGTTAGCGATTCTTTTGCAACAGATGAAACGGTTGCAGCTGAATTAGATGCTATTGATCCTATTAGCTGTACAGGATCGGGTCCATTAATTGAAGATTGGGTTTGATTAGTTTCAGACGAGGATTTATTCATGTTATATATGAATCCACTGGGCTCGAGGTACGCTGCATCATCTTCACATTTCTCACAGTCGATAACCCAGTTTATTATGTCAGCGATGCTTTCATGGTATATTTTACCAATTCCATTCCATACACATCCTTGCTCTGGAACATTGTCTTTTTCATATCGAGTAATAAACATATCAACAAGTCCATCATCCTTATCTACGTCGAGAATTTCTGTCTCTATAGTGTTGATAGTCTCCTTACTAATCGAACTTTTGGACATTAATATGTCGTGATATAGGCCACAATATCCGGACCCACTGACATATACATTCCAATTATTGGCCCATGAACTCCACCAAGAATGAATATAATCCTTAAGAGCTTCTCTCCCATATTTATTGTAGTAACTCTCCATAGTTCCATTATGTAGTCTCCAACGCCGATAAGCACTAACTATATCTGATATCAGCACTTCAGACGAAGATATATCTTTTGAAGAATACTGATTGTTTGGTGCCAAGTCAAATGTAATGGACTATAACATAATGTTAATAAAAATAAGTTTAATATCGTTGGCAATACTTACTGCAACAGCCCACCAGTTGGGTTCCTCTAACTGTTTTATCACTACTCTTGATTGTGCAGTTTCTAAACCTGAAACCTCTTGATTTTGAGAAAATGTTCTAGCATTAAAAAAGTAAGCTTATTACTCAATTGAATATTTAAGAGGTGACATACTTTGTAAACTCAACAACCCCTTGAGCTAATCCAATTTGCTTCAGTTGTTCTTGAATTGGTGTAGGTTCACTATCTTGCTCTCCATGGTAGAACACAATTTGATTCGGTAATTCAGTTTCAGTTGGATCAAGCAATGGATTATATATGCAAAAATACTCTAAATTTTTCCTTTTCTCTATGACTGAATCCAACATTTTTTAGTGGATTTCATCAATAAAGAAAATGCAGTTTTCAAGATAACAGTCTAATTCGAGTTCATTATCGAGATCCTAAAATTTCACAGGGTTGGGGTAAAACACGCTACTTAAGCTGCATATTTTCAGCGTCATACCGCTAATCGTAATATTTAAGCAAGGATACTTCCGTTGAAATACAACTACAAGAAAAACAATTTTAGGTGTCGATAATTCCTTGATTTACGTTTCATAATGTTTGTATGGCTCTCCATTAATTAGATATCAATATTGACAATCACGTGCAAATTGTTGAGGCTTGGTACTGAAAAGGAGAGTATAATGGTATTTGATAAGGATCTTCATCATTGGAAATCATACTAAAGTGAATAAATCACTTTTTCAATTAGTATAAAAACATTAAGATAAACTTATTTTTTTTTATTCAATTTCATCGATTGGGACCCTGCAGTATGGTGCAGTGATATTACGCACTGGTTTCAATTTCCAATTGTCACCATGTCCGGATGTGCCAAATCCCAGTCCCAAGTTCGAACCTGAAATAAAGCACATTGATTTTGGCACTTTTAAAATCCATACATTCTATTCCAGAGCCCTGTGCTAACATCCTTACTACATAATACCTACTGCGGTGCATGTGACTTCTGGTTTGCCCCATGGTCCCGCCATGCTTCCACAATATACCCCAACCTGCCATATCTATGTAGAGTATATACTTAAGAATACAACTCTCAGATGGCAAAGAAAATAAAAATAAAACTGATTATATCAGATATTATAACCCTTCATAATTGTAGTCATCATCTCGTTCCTATCATCAACTTTCGTATCAATGAAAGATACTTGATTGATAATCCATTGTAAACTTAAACACGCACTAGTCAAAACAAACATAAACTACTCATGTAATTCTCTTTAAATATTAGAACCTTTTTCAAAAACTTTGTGTAGTGAAAACATAGTCTTAGATTCCGTTATCTTTGAAGAACCAAATAGAATATATGGCTTATTGTCTCTATGTATAAGATTATTTTAGGAGGAGGAGGTGGTTCTTAATGTCAGATGGTCAGGATAATATCATGGACGATTTAAACGTTTGTTCAGGAACTACGCTGTACCGTCAAGGGTCACAGGAGTGTTGAAATTAGTGTTTATCTTTTTCTTATTCCGTAGCAGCAAGAATAGAAATACAGCAATGATGAAAGTAGGAAAATAATATCAACTTGTATGTTGTAATAGTCAATAATACCGGAATGATTTAAATTTACGTTCTTTTCTTCTAATCCAAATTCAGGAAAAGATAAGATACGTATAAAGTACAAAATTTACGATCGATCGATACTTTTTTTTATTTCAGGAAATAATTACATGCAATTGCAATGTTTAGCTGTGAATGAATTATAGTATCGAGAAGTTTGATCCTATAAACCATGAATTGAATAAATAATAAGCATTTTAATACTAGAATAATTCTTGTTCTGAAATGTATAGATTCTTCGAAATAGGTTAATTTGATATTCATATTATTTAAGTATACAACAGGGTCACATAGATCCATTTATTGAACTTCGTTTTGACTCAAGAAGTAATTCACCGCCAAAGGAACTAACCCGTGTTCTTTAGCAAAGGCTCTGACACCAGTACCAGGAACTTCAGTACCAAATCTGAATCTGCCACCAGTCCAAGAGGTTACAGAAGGCTTAGTTTCCTTGAAGAGAATGTAAACATATCTGTGAAGTCCAGTCTTCTCTGGGGGACCAGGACCTTCGTACTTCAAGACTACATTACCTTTTGAAATATCAATTGGAGCAGCAAAGGCGTCAGAAACATCTTTAGCAGAGAAGTCACTGGTGTTGGAATTAATAGGCTTAAGTGAGAGACCAGTAACAATCATGTGAGCGTATTCACTGTATTGTTTGTCGGTACGGGAGGGTGCATCAGGGTCAGTAAGAATTAAAGTGTATTTAGCATCTGGCGATGGGTCAAAGTCCGTGAAAGTGGCGTGAATCTCAGGGATACTTTGGGTTTCTGCGACCTTCAAGGTGTTACCAAAAGAAACTTCAAGATTGGGACCATAAGAAACGGTCAACAGACTATAGACAAACTTATTAGTAAAGTGAAAATCAAATGATAATATCAATTCATGGTGTAGACATACCCCGAAGGCTTGAAACTATCAAGGACTGAAATATCTGATTAGTAAAAGATAATTATTAGAAACAAACGTACTATGAAACATACCGTCAGGAACAATTTGGCCCCTTTCAATTGAGGTAGAAAGAGTACTGAGAGATGAAACAAGAGGCATTGTGACAATTGAGCAAAATATGTGTTAGGGATGAGGGAAAAGAAGAAAAAAAAAGTGGAGAATCCAGAAATTTTATAGAGCGACGGGAGTAGGCTCGTTAGACTTTAATTTGTTTCTCAGTGTAACTAATTTCAAACCCTATTCTCCAAATAATTATCACCATTCATAGCAATTTCACCTCAATTATTGCCATTTTGATTTCAATAGAATCGTCTGCTTTCATCAAAAGTATTTACTAAATTTTTGCCTGTCACATAAGCGAATTTCTCAATTGTCACGATTCTTCTTCATTCAATTACAGCAAGGAAACCTTTCGAATGATTACATAGAGGAATTAAGAGAAAAGATATGACAAATTACCTATTGATACGCAAATGTTTATTTGGATTTTGCACTTTCCATGGTTTATTAACAGTCTCGATAACCATTTGATTTGCTAGATTTGTATGTACCATGTACATTGTAATTATTTTCACGGTAGTAAATTATAATGACCGAACATATCGACGAAATACAAAATGCTCCTATCTCACGTGAACCGGTATTTTATAACTGCTGATAAACCTTTTTCAAAATCAGAAATTTCATAGAAATCTATTTATTTCTGTTAATTATTTTACGCACCACCACCAAACATCACCACAACTCAGTTAAGAATACACAAGAATGTCTCAAGTTAATCAAGTTTCTCATCCTTTGACCATGATTCCTGGTCCCATTGAATTTGATGATGAAGTTCTTTCGGCCATGTCTCATCCCGCCGAAGCCCACACTTCACCTCAATTTATTGCTACTTTCAAGGAAACTTTGCAACTGGTTCGTAATATGTTTCTTTCATCGGATCCTAATGCTCAAGGATTTGTCATTGCTGGTTCTGGTACTTTGGGTTGGGATTTTGTCGGTGCTAATTTAATTGAGCCTGGTGAGAGTGCTCTTTTGCTTAACACTGGTTATTTCTCTGATTCCTTTGCCGATGCATTGACTGTCTACGGAGCCAAGGTAGACCAACTTAAAGCTCCTATTGGCGATAGACCTTCTCTTGGAGAATTAGAGAAAGCACTTACTGAGAAGAAGTACAAGGTCGTTACTGTCACTCATGTTGATACTTCTACTGGTGTATTGTCAGATGTTAAGGGCGTTGCCGAGGTCGTCAAAAGAGTTTCTCCTGACACTCTTGTTGTCGTTGATGGTGTTTGTTCCGTTGCTGTTGAAGAAATTAGATTTGATGAATGGAAGCTTGATTTTGTTCTTACTGCTTCTCAAAAGGGTGTTGCTGCACCCTCTGGTCTTTCTATTTTTATGGTTTCTGCTCAAGCTCTCGAAGTCGTAAAGAACAGAAAGTCTCCAGTCACTTCTTACTTTGCTAGTATCCCTAGATGGTTGCCTATTCTTCAAGCTTATGAAGCTGGTAAGCCTGCTTACTTTGCTACTCCTGCTGTCCAAAATGTTTACAGTTTACTCGCTTCTTTGAGACAATTCGCTACTTCTACTGCCGATATGGAAGCAAGATTTGCTAAGCATATTGAAACTTCCGAAAAGGTGAAAGATGCTATTGCTAAGTTGGGTTTGAAGACTGTTTCTATTAACAGAGATGCTTCTGCTCATGGTATGACTGCTGTTTATCTTCCTGAAGGTATTACCAACCCTGAATTATTGCCTTTGATCGCTAAGAAACAAGTTGTTCTTGCCGGTGGTATTCACAAAGAAATTGTTACCAAATACTTCAGAATTGGGCACATGGGTATTTCTTCTACTGCTCCCAGCCTTGGTCATATTGATAATGTTCTTAACGCCGTTACTGAATCCTTGAAGGAATTGGGTTACACTGCTTAAGTTTCTTAGAAGATAAAAAAATATTATTCTACACATGTAAACCATAAATGAAACGATAAAATAAAAATCTTTAGTAGTAAGAGGATAACATAACTGATTTATATTATTATTAGTAACAATAAAACACAAAAGTAGTAAATAAATATAGGAGTTGATTTTAAAATGCTTGAAAACTGACCATTCCTACTTGTGACGTCTTAGCTTTGCAATTTTTCTACCTTTTTTCTTGTTAGCATCTAATTCCGATTGAATTCGTTGGAATTCTTGCTCGGATGGTTGATCGTCATCGTCCTCACAAAGGATATCAGCTTTACGCTTTCCTTTCTTACTATATTTTTCTTCCAGATTATCCAAAAAGCTCGACATACGTTGCTGACTTTTTTTTTGAATCAAAGATTTCAAAGCATCCTCATCAGCATCTTTATTGCTTTTATTACCTCTAGATCTCGATTTCTTTTTCGCATCATCCAATCCCAATACTTTACTTAACTCTGCAGCTTCTTTTGCCTCATCACTTGCAACTTTTGTTCTCTTTTTCTTTCTGGCATCAGAAATAGTTATGGAAAAGCCCTTGAATTTTTTGACTTCACCGTTCTTAATTGCTTCATCTACCATCTTTCTGAACCTAGGTTCATCTTTATCTTCTGAATGCAAAACGTTTTCCATGACAACATCGAAATCCCCTTTCCCTTTAACATAAAACTTGAGAACATCTTCCCTTTCCTCCCCTGAAGTCCTATACTCTTCTTTATCCTTTTCAATCATTTCTTCCGTAATTTCGCTCTTCCACAAGTCCCTGAAAAACTCTGCTGCCTCTTCTTCATAGTTTTCAACAGCATCATGAATCGAGCCAGTCCTATCATAACGCTTTCTTCTCTCTTCATCCCCTAACACACTATATGCAAGTGCTACATTCTGAAACAGTGTATGGAATATTCCCTTCTCTTCTTCATTTTTGGCTTTATCAGGATGACATTTCAATGCTGTTCTTCGATAGGCCTTCTTAATTTCAGCTGCAGAAATTTTACTGTGATCCGCGTTGTTCAATCCAAGTGTTTCATAAGGATCAATTTCTTCATATTCATCTGGGAAATCTTGTTCATTTGTATCACTCATTTTTAGAAAATAAAGAAAAGCTAGAAAATATAACTCTGTGTTCAAGTTGCGTAGAAAGAAAGAAAGAAAAAAAAAAACTCCCCGTGAAAAATAAACTAAAACCTTAGAAGAAGCGCGTAAAATCAATTAACGCGATATTACACTTTTACTTTATTTGGTACATGACGCGTTATTGTGCCAACAACACGCCACCAATTAGATTAAATATTTTTCTTAGTTGCCCTAACCTCTAAACGCTTCGTATAGGTCAGATTTTGAGACCCTAACCTCTGAGACCATTTTTAAACAGAAAAAAAAAAGAAGCAGAAATCAATTGAGGGGGGTAAAAGATGTGACTGGGGGGTTTTATTTTCGCATCATGACCTGATCATTTCATTACAATATATAGGTTTTAAGCATACCAGATGCCTAGTAAAATGTATATGTGTTCAAGAACTAACCTAAATTATGTCGTAAATATCAAGCATTGCGACTGATAATATAATCAATTTCCCCCCTCCCATTTCCCGAGATTTTAACTGTATCGTTTGGAGTAGAATGTTTAACCTACCAAATACAATTCTCCTTTTACTCTAAAAATATCAATATCAGTGAGAGTGAAATGAAGAGTTAAACAATTTATATTAGTCAAAGATATAAAACTATATGAATATATGCTAGAATTAGTTGAGCTTAGCAGGGAAAGTACCGTTTTCTATAATGGTAGAGTTAGCATTAATACACAACAACAAAAGCAATTGACAACATAATAACATACCTCTTTGTTCATCCCATTTCTCAATCCAGAAGGTAGGGCACAAAGAACTGAAAGCCTTGAAGAAAACTTGACAAGGAGCAAAGTCCTCACCCTTAGCGTTAATACACTTGTGGTAGTCCACATAAGATTGCCAGCAGTGCTTGGTTTGGTTTTGGTAAGGGTAACGGGGGTCGAATCCGACTAATTCAATACTATGTTAGTAACTAGTATCCACAATATATATTAATCTATCGACTATAACAAGGTACCATCCATAAATTATCAACTGGCTTCGAGATACCATTCTGTTCCTCGGCCAAAATCTCTTCCTCAAAACTTTTTTAACCCCAAATTTTGATGATTTTGATTGAAAAATAAAGAAAAAATAAAACCTTTCCCCATATCATAGTCGGAAAGATTCATACCAAAACAAAAGAACAATTACATACCGGTGTGGAGAGGAGATTCTTCAGACATTATTGGCAATAGTAGTGATATGTGTTTCTTATGGAAGAGAAGAAGAGAGAGAAAGAAAGAAAAAAAAAAAGCGGTAGAGCTAGGAAAACAGGAAGGAGGAAGAAATTGTTAAAAAAGAAAAAGAAAAAATTACTGCAGGAAAACAACAGGGTTGGGGGAAAAAATCAGTCCATAAAAATTTCCCGAAGACTTTTTGACTTTTTTGTGATTGGTTAGCCACTCTTTTTCACATTGTCTCGGATTAGGTAATCACTTTACTAAGTGGAACGGCTGAACTTTTCGAAATGGTCGAGACACATGTTTAGTACCCTTCTAATACACTATAAAGTCTTGACCGGGGTTTAAGCTTATTTCCATACAATTTTATCATTACTATATAAACAATATTCCTTCTGAACACTATTAAAAATTTCCCTTTCCTTTTGTTTATGTGTACAACATAGACAACTTCTAAATATTAAACATTAATTTTTTTATATACAAGATACAAACAATAACTAATTCATCACAAGTCAAATATTATCCACTTATATAAGTTTGCCAGATCAAACGTTCATAATTATTGGTCCAACCAATCCAAGAACTCCGGTGCAAAATATGTAATCAATAAATTAGCACCTGCACGTAAAGATCCCTGAGCTGATTCAAATGCGATACCCTTTAAATCCACTACACCTTTTTCAGCAGCAGCATGTAACATGGCAAATTCACCTGAAACCTGATAAGTGGCAATAGGGTAATCTCTGCAGATTTCAGCAGCATCACGTACAATATCAAGATAAAACGTAGAAGGTTTAATAATAAATGCATCAGCACCTTCTTCTATGTCACGGACAAGAGCTCTTCTGGCAAGACCTCGTCCGCCAGCTGGGAGTTGATATGCTTTACGATCCCCGTGAGATGGGCACGAACCAGCAGCTTCTCTGAAAGGCCCATAAAGATTTCCTGAAAACTTTGCAGAATACGACATTAACATGGTGCGATGAGCAAGACCATTGTCAATTAATCCTTGCTTAATTTCTCTGATTCTACCATCAATCATATCTGAAGGAGCCACACAGTTAGCTCCAGCTTTAGCGTAGTTGACAGCAACTGCAGCAAGTCTTCGGACAGACTCCTTTCTAATAATAGATCCATCGTCTCTTAGCACACCACAGTGTCCATGAGAAGTGTATTCACAAAGACACACGTCACAAACAATATATAGATCAGGAAAGTTTTCTTTCAAAGCCTTGATTCCTTTAATAACAGGTCCTTGGGGATCATCAGCAGCAGATCCAACTTCATCTTTAACACCATCTTTAAGTGGGACACCAAACAGGATGACAGCTCTAAGTCCTTTTTCCACCAATGTACGAACAAAAGGAATCAACTTATTCACACCCCATCGCTTTTGATTCGGCAGAGCTGAAATATCACTCTCTTCGTCATCGTTATCAGTAATAAATAATGGATAGATCAACATATTTTTAGTCAGTTGCCTATCATTTTGCCATTCACGAGCCAAAGGATGGCTATAACCACCAGCCAAAATGGATGAAATTTGTGTAGGATGAGGATTGAGGTATTCTGCTTGATGTGAACTCATTGTATGTGGGAATAGTGCTGTTGCAATAATCGTAATTACAATCTAGCTGACTGGTCTAAAATTTATTTGAAAAATTTCAGCAGCACGGTCAGTTCTTTTTTAATTTCTCAATATGGCATTATAGGAATTTCTCGAGTTCGAGAAAATTATTCTACCATAATTGGTCAAAATTAAAATTTGAAATTCCAAAGACTTTCAAAATCTGACTGTTAATTGGTTGGAATTCTTGAAATTATTAAGTTGCCTGTTTCGAACATTTATGCTACGATTTAGATATTTTGGTTGTATGCACTGTTTTTGGTATTGTCTTCAAATTGATTTCTTGTGTTCAATTAATTCAATCGCTGTTTTCAAACATGAATACACTGTAGGCATCATGTTGGATATCTACACCTAGCTTTAACTTTCTCTCAGAACATGTAAGACATTTCCCATTTCTTCCAGAATATTCCAGCGTAAACACTCACTACTATCTTGTTAATTCCAATAGAAAGCACTAGAAAATTCGTTCGTGATTAGAAATTTAGCTATGACCCTGCAATCGTATGAAATACAGGAGAATTTTGTCGAATTCACCAGAATGTTACTAGTTTAATACTCATGATTACTACTGAAGAGAAAAATATAAATTGAGACGTTCCCATAGCCTTGAACAAAATCTTTTCCATACATCAAATAACAAATACCTTAAATATAAGTCAAAGAAAACAACAAACAACAACTGAAAACTAAATTCAACTATCAAACAAAATGTCTTTATTCCAAATTAGTCCTTTCTCATTGATGTCAAGCAATGGTGGAAATATCTTTGATGAATTCGATTCATTTTTTAACAATGGATCTTTTATTCAACACCCTTCTAGCGTTCCTCCACTTGATTTAAACGAAACCGAAAATGAGTATCAATTGAAACTTTCTGTTCCTGGTGTTGCACCATCTGATTTAATTGTAAATTTCGATACTGAGAAAAATACTCTTTATGTCAAGGGTGAGACATCTGGCTCTAAATCATCTGGTTCTGAAAAAGATTCGGATGAAAAAAAATCAGATGAGGTAATTCAAAAGGTTACAGAAAGATATTCAGGTACTTTTGAAAGAACTGTCAAGTTCCCCGCTAAAGTCAAAATTAATGATGAAGCTATAGTAGCTTCATTGGTGCATGGTGTCTTAACACTTTCGATCCCTAAGGTCCCAGTAAAGAACGTTAAGAAGGAACCAAAGAGGATCACAGTCACAGGTGGAACTAACTCAACAAAAAAAATTGAGTCTTCTAAAATCTAGGATGTCTATATTTACATTTTAGTTTTTTTTTCATAGTTTTGCATTTAATATAACATCATTCATTCATTTATTCAATTTTGAAGTAGTAAAAGGATTGAAACAATTAACCTGGAAGTATTCATAATAGATTAAGACACTTCCTATATATATAGAGTTTGTCATCTACTATCCAGATCTAGTGATTTTAAGGTACAAATAATATAATATGAATATGATTTTGTGACATTAAATTAATCACATTGACGTACATGTGTCAATAAATATTTCAATTATTATACATATACTTACCCATATTATAATATTTTTATACTTTTCCAAAATTTGGGATTAATTTTTAACTTCAAGAATGCTTGCCTGACCATCCACAAAGATTTCATTTTTATATAATTGTTCCATCTCTTCGTAATGATCTTTATTCAGTGAAAATTGTAAAGTTTCCGACAGTTTTCATTCCTAAAAAACATTTGCTAACAAAATATTTATATCTTTCTGATATAGTAGGTATGTCAGGGTCGTTTACTAAATTGTATAAGCTATTAGTATGTGGAAACATGGAATTGCGCATGGTTTTGAGTATAATATACATAAATTTAACCAGAAGTTTATTTATTGGACTTCTGGTATTAGGTATAAATATCAATATTGTTCCCTTTGTTTTCGCCCTAGATGTTCTTTTGCTTATCATACTCTCAAATGTATTATTCATAGATTCACACGTTTATAACACTATTTGCATAAACAACGAATCTAAAGGCGCATTAGATAATTTGAACTTAAATATTGTATTTGTTTGTTATAACAATTTGGATATAATTGTTACCATAAAGTTGTTCCATTTATTTAAGACCTTTGAGTGAAGAGGTCTGGTATTTACAGTGGATAGAAACAGTAATTGTTCCTGGTTAAACTTTGAAGAATGTGTTGAAGGTGAGAAGAAAATTAGTTGATATGATGCATATACTGAACTTCCGGCAATTACATCCTCAATACTGTAAATACAATCGGCATGCACAAGGGCAAAACTTTAACTGGTTTTACATATGAGTTTTACTCTAATCGTAATAAAAGAGTTTGAATATTTATATTCAATTTTTTGCAATTAAGAAAAAGAGTAAAATATTGATTAAACTAAGGAATTAGATGCCCAGGTTATTCCAGTAAGTTTGTTGACATTAGGATGGTTTAGAGAGATGATAACGCTAGAGGTAAACAAAATTCACAGTTTCAAAAAAATTTTTTTTTTCAGGGACTAAGATGAGATGTGTATGTGTACTTTCTAAGCTTATAAGTCACTATTGTGATTTCCTTTAATATATTTGTATTACTCGAATACTCTTTATATCTTGAGGTAAATTCATTACGCCATGTAAATTAAGTTTTAGCCTGAATGTTAGTCATATATAAGAGATATCTACATGTCATTTACATAAACCCCCCTATTTGTAATTGTGCATTAACTTGGTAAGTTGAAATCATTGTAATTTGTCATTAGCACTATTAAAAAATAGACATATTTCTCAATTTACAATATTAGCACTGGGAGTGGAGTTTCCCCCAGTATTTGAATCTAACTTAATATAGATGCTTAAGACCCACAGTGACTTCATAATGGTTGTATGTTCCAAGTCACAATATTTACGATCCACTTACGAACGACATGGATTCCTGTTTCTACATTTGTACGTTTCGCTTATTTCTTTTTCGTACATACCATTACGCTAATAACTATTTGGATAAAATCAAAGACACAGCACTAACTAAGCCTACATTTGAACAAGGTTGAAAGAAATTCTTCTACCATATTTCTACCAATAACCATGGTTGAACCCCCTCAAGACCCCACATCTATCCCCAACATACCTAAAGATGCATCTGATCCAACCGAATCTAGCAATAATGAGACAGCTTCAATAATCACAACTAGCAGTACCTCCGAACAACTTGAAATTCAATCTCAAGAACAAGTACAAAGTCTTCCACAACCACAGAATACTGATCTTCCACAGCCTTTGATGGACGTCATTTCAAGGTTGTTAGATCAATTAATGGAACAAGGTATATTTGGTCAGATTGTTTCTGTTGCTTTGATTTTGATTTTAATACCTTTGTATTTCAAATATGTGACATCGGGAAATTTGTGTTTCCCAGAATAGATTTAATATGTATATGTGGGATGTTACACGATGAGAAAATTTCGGAGAGAAATGGAAATAATAGTTGTGGGAGTAGGTTGGATGAAGGTATTACAGATTGAAACAAAAAAGCTGGCCACTGTTGGTTAAAATACCAAGTATTATAACAATAAAAAAATTATATTCTTTTTTAAATGGAGAGTTGACTGGTATAAATTTTCCTTGGTGATTGTTATCAAGGAAATACAACAGCATTATCTGCTCATTCATATAAATACTTTTGTGGCTCTCTATTTTTGCAGTTATCCAATATTAAAGTACAGTGAAGAAGTATAGTAATCACATTAATTGCATGAAGAAAATTGGCAGTGTGTTATGGGATTTTATATTTGATGGAGTTGTGTTGTTCCTAAACTAAGTAATTTAGTTTGATGCTTGTCTTGGTTTTATCTCATTCCTTATGTAGTTTCACATGTGTATTCACTTTGTATATTGTAATTCAATAAGGTTGGCTTCTTAACTTCCTGTATATTAATGATTTGCTTTATGACTTATTGTCGATATTGGGGATAAGTATGGAGGTAGAATGATAAAATAATTTTTATACACATATACACCTACATAAAGGTGGAAATATATTATAAATAATATATTTAATTAGATACAAATATAATCTAAATCAACGGTGTAAAGAAATCACCAATTTTTTTCTGGCCATTATTTTCCCTTTTTAAAGAATTTAGTTTTTGCACAATAGGAATTAATACACGTTCAGTTTTATCAAAATCCCAACCTACAATTTTTGCCATGAAGTCTCTTAATCTATCTAAATCAGGGTTGCCCCAGACAAATTGGGTTTTGTCATTGTCGACGAGAGGGTTTATAAATGCAGAGGTAATTTCGGGGTCAGGAAAATTGGGAGGGAGATGGAGATGGGAGGAGGAGGTAGTGGTTGGTAGGAATGATGAGTTGACAGAGTTCGGATCGGTAGTGATTGCGTTGGCATATTCTGAGAGAGTAGAGTAGGTGTCAAGTATTTTGCAAGCTTTCTGAGGACCAATGCCTTTGACTCCTTCTGTATAATCACAGCCTAAGAGCATTGCTAAAGATATAAGCTTTTCTCTATTTAGACCAGTTTTATCCTTGATATGTTGCGAACTATAGTATTCGACGTATTTATTCATGCGAAAAAAGTTTCTCATTACTCGGTTACCACCAAACAGGAATACATCGGAATCATCAGATATAATACCATCAACAAGATGGACACTCTCAAGTTGGGCACATTGGGCTTCTGCTTCAGAAGGTGCAGTTATGTAAGGAATTCCAAAGAGTTGAAGAAGGTGATGACAATGTGATATAAGGGGAGTCGAAAGAGATTGTGATTGTCGGGAAAGTACAGATGACTCGTTTTGGAGTGTATGAAGTTGTTCATCAAGTCGTTGAGTATGTTGCGGGTCGAGCGTTTGCAGAAATTGGAACGTGGCTTCCTGCTCTTCGTTAAAATTGGTCTCGTCTTCTTCTTCGTCTTCAGAAAAATCAACCTGAGGTTTAGGTGATGATGACGATTCAATATCTGATTCTGACTCTGAATTGTGCTCTTTTTTCAAGGTCCTCTCTTGGTTATCGCTTAAATCTATATTAAATTCAGATTTCTCAATGTATTCTTCCTTTTCTGTTATCTGAAAAGGTTCAGGTAGAGGTGCATCCTGTTTTACCCCAGATTTATTATTAGTATTCTTAGTATTCGAAATAGTTGTATTGCCAACCAAGTTTTCAAAATAGTCATCAACTTGTTTTTCAATCATTTCGGAGTCTTCTTTCTTCATTTTCTTCTCTATTTGTTCAGAAGTCTTTAGTTTAGATAATCTAAATTCCTTACCTTTAAGTAAAAATTCGTTATCATCAATTGCTTCTTTCACTATCTTATCACTTGTTAAAGTAGTTTGAGTTTTACTGCCACTCTCGTCATTCAAATCCAACTCCACCACCTCATCAGACCCATCTATCCTTTTAATTTCTTCAATATCACTATCACTTTCACTTTCTAGATAGACTTGTTCTCTTGAATTTCTTTGCTGATCAACTATGACTACCATTCCTTCTTCTTGATTATCTACTTTTCCTACGTCATCAGTCTCATTTTGTTGACGTGTTTCTTTTTCGGAAAGTTGTAAAAATGAATCTGGAATTTGTGATTTGTTGGAAAACCATAAAGGAAGAGCCTGCTCTTTTTTCTTTATATTATTATTTTTGTTCTTAGTCTTCAGGCCATTATTACTATTTTCATCATCGTTATTATTATCGTCATAAGTTTTTTCATTGCTCTGGCGTTGGTCATGATCAACGGTTGAACAAGACGGCTTAAGCATTGTGGATAATCCAAAATTTTCATCATCGTCGAATTCAATTATACTAGATTGATTGGTTGTCGGTTTGATCACAGAAGATGTTTTGGGTTGAGAATTATTGTCATCTTCATCATCAAAAACGAAAAAAGAGTTCATTTTAAATTTAGGTTGATTTTCTCTTTGTTGGTATAACTGTTCCCTTTGCACACGATCTTCAAATCCTTGCAAGACTTCGGGTAATCCTTCTTCTACATTTTTTTGGTCATTATTTTCATTTTCGTCTATTTTATTTTGTCCTCCATCAATTGGAACATCTTCCCACTCATCATCCTCAGAATCCGATTCCGCTGCTGATGACGATATATCAATTTTAATCTCATCATCATAAAAATCCACATTTCTTGTTTCCACATCATCATTTCTTATCTTCCTTTTCTTCCTTTTATTTCTCTCCACCATCCCGACATCGGTAAAATTTTCGTTAGTTCTGTTTTCATTCCCATTCTTATCATTTAATTTATGTTTTTTCACGTTTTTCAAATCATATTTTTGAAGAATATATTCTAAATCTCGTTCACCCATGATTTTTCTTGTTTCGTTTTGAGTTTCGTCATTGGTGGACGAGGATTCCATATCCATTAGACGTTTAGTCCAATATTCGCGACGTTGAACACCAGCAATTTGGAATCGGGAAAAGGAAAGTACATCGTTGCCAAAAACTTGTTTAAGTTGATCTAGGGAGTAGCCAGCACGAAGCCTGGAATTGAGGCGGGCAGAAGAAAGAAGTTGGTATTGAAGAGTTTTGGGGAGGTTGTGGAATGCAGAAGAGTTGAGTAAAGGGTCTGTTGCGGAAATGTCAGGGAGAAGATGGCTAGTTGGTTTTTCATCATCTGAAGATGATTGTTCAGGTTCAAACTTGTCTGAATGCGTTGGTAAATTTGAAGAAGGTAAAGGAAGTCGAATATCAGGTTGTTCATGGTTCTGTTCCTCAACTTCTGGTAAATAGTATTGATCATTAGCATCTACCCTACCACTATCTTTCTTTCTGTCCGTTTGACTACTCCTATTGATATTTTTCTTCTTTATGTTCAAAGTATCCCTTTTTTCTTTTGCTTTCTCGAGCATCTTTTTATGCATTTTAATTGCAGCAATCTTCATATCCACTTTCCTTCTCTTAATATTCCCAAACTCTTTCTTTTCTTTCCGTTTCCTTAACGTCTCTTTCTTCAATTCAGGCACCATTTCCCCATCAAAAACAAAAACCGGTCTTACATTCAAATACAGTAACTTGCAAATTCTATTGAAAAATCCTGTCAAGACAAAAATTAAATCATCCATTGAGATTTCATTTTCTCCGCCGTTACCGCCACCACCACCACTAGATTTGTTCCGAACAATTGTAAGGAATTGATAGATCCAGATGGATGCATCGATAGCAAGACGTTGATTGTCAAGTGAGCTGAGAGTAAGTGGTTGAGAAGAAGGTGCGAGAATCTTCCAAAGGTTTTTGACTCCCATGATGAAAATAGGAATAGATGAAGATAGAGATGAGATGAAGGTGCCGAACATGAAAATTGGGAATATATTTTAGCCGTTCGAAAAACTGAAAAAACTAAGTACTAAATATCAAATGTCTAAAAACAATGAAAAATGGGACTTGATGAAAACCATTCTGAGAGAATGCAAGGACAATCTATATCACACTTAAGCACATAGGCACCTATCGATACACCTCCATACATATTTACATGAATACATATATAGTCATACATATATGTACCATATCTATGTACAAAACATATACACAGATGATTATTTCACAATATCAAACTTTTTAAGTAATTACGATCCATTCACATTGAGAAGGGAAACAATGTGAACATACCAGCACACAACACTAAAAAACAACAAGAGGAAAAGAAAGAAAAGAAGAACAAAATGCTTGTTGTAACATACAATCTACCTATATAATCTGATGTTCTTGTAAAACTAGTCCAATCTTTTTTCTAAATCAATCATTATTTTCCTTCTGAAGCTTTTCTTTCCATAGCTAATGGACAAGAGTAAGTTAGTATTACCAAAACATTCAGCACTTTGCATATTAATCTTATTGTTGTAGAAAATAACTTACCAGCTTTTTGTTTTTCCCTCATAATAGCAGCTTGTGCTTCTTGTCTTTTTCTGGGATCACCTTCCATTTTCTTCTTTTCTTGTGCTTGTTTCTTTAGGTTCTTTTCACGAGCCTTTTCACGTTGATTACCACGAGTCATTGTTGTTGTTGTTGTTGATTAATTGTATGAACAATCAAAATCAATAGTGGAAAAGGGACAAATTGATGATGATAAAAAAAAAAAACGAAGAAAAAGAAGTTCACGATGGAGAAATTTTTTTTAGTAATATTTATTACTTCTCATTACATAATAAAACTTACTATATTATATGAGATACTCACAGTTAATTATATAATGACAATTTATGTCCCTCCGTTGGTTTAGTTTTTTCTTTTGCTTTTGGGTTTTCTGTAAGGAGGAGGTGATAGTTTGATTTTATTTTGTCCTACAGGAATTCCATTGTGAAAAATCTAATAAAAAGATAAGATGAGTGACTCAGAAAAAAATAAGGAAGATGAACAAGAAGTGGTTGAAGAAGAAGAAGAAGAACCCACGAAGATGACAGAAGAAGAAGAAAAAGAAGCTAAGCTAGCTGCGGCCAAAAAGCGTGTAAGTCGAAGATCTATTATATTGTTATGGTTATAGTTACTGACTGTTTTGAGCTTCATAGATTGAGAAGTTAAAGAAGAAGAACAAAAAGAAGAAGAAAGAAGAGGCGTCTAGTTCAACTCCAGTTGAAACTACTGAGGCCGAAGAAGAAGACGAAGAAGGAGACTTCAAGCAGAAGAATCTGGAATCAATTAGTACTAGTAGTAATTATAATCAGCAAAATTGTGATAACAATACGGAACAAAAGTTACAGGATGCATTGATGCGTATTTCTGACCTTGAAAATCAATTAAAAGAATCAACATCTACTATCCAGTCTCTTCGAATCGAACTCCAACTTGCTCAATCCGATGAACACGAGGAACTAGTCCCACACACAGAACAGAAGAATAACACTGGTGGGGTTGATACACTTGGATTACTACAACAACAATTGGAGTCGCTTAAACTCGAGAATCAGTATTTGACATCTAAGGTCTACACATTGGAATCTTGTGGATTGGAAAATGCTGCAAGATCAGCAATTGGTGCTTCAACAAATGGAGGAAGTACTGAAAATTCTAATGAAAATGTTATGAGTTCTGCATTTTCAGCTTGGGAAGGATGGCAGGTTGATATGAGAGGTTGGAGAACATTAGGTATCGGTCCAATCTTCCAAGCCTAAAATCTATATCCTTTCAGTTTTTATTTTTCATTATATCTTTCTTTTCATTTTATAATTTAAAACCACACAAATATTATCAATATTTATTATTTATACACAATTAGTCCCCATCTATATACACAAAAAACATACACATTTTTATCGCTAACAACATTTAAACTCCTCATTGTTTAAAGAACACGGCATAGTAACTCACCACCCAAATGTTTCTGTGCAGCTTCTTGTAATTCCCAAACTTTACCATCACTGGCTCTCAACAACATAATTTCACCCAATTTTGGTGGTTCAACCATTCTAAATTTCTTTCCTGCTAATAAATCATGAACTTGTAATGGTGACACAAATACTCGTTTATTAGGTTTAGAAACCAATGAGATTTGTGACAAGACTGGTTTCATATTGTGATATTTGAGTCCTAACCATATTCGTCGTGTAGAAATGTTATCGGATGTAGCTGGGGTAAATGTGGCATCGGGTCCAGTTAAAGATCCTCGTTGAATGGAAGAAATAAATCCATGGTTGTAAAGGACAAGGGATAGAGAGAGATGGAGACGAGTGTATGGAATAGAGGTAAGAGACTTGTTCACACGAGTCACATTTTGGAGATGTGAACAAACATGAGCAAAATTAACAAGTGACATTATAGTGGTTGATGTTTTTGATGATGGATGGTTGAAAAAAGGATGTTCGAGGATTGGAGAAGTGAAAATTTTGGAGAGGTGAAAAATTCCAAGCCTGCTAACTGATTGCCCTAACCCAATCTACACCTTCGAAGTGGTGATACTTCTTAACTAAATCAATTAAACAAAAATAAATAGATAACTAATAAATATCCAGAGATACTTGATAATTTGAATCAGCTTCCACACAAACAATTGTTTGCCAAAGTTTCTTCTAAATCCTTTACCCATTTAAAGTAACATAGAATCAAATATTTTCTTCTTCCTACACGTTTCTTTCCCTATATGCCCATATCATATATTGGACAAATGTATGAGATCGACTTTATTCTTTGATCTACATAATCATTTATTGGGTTTCACCCCACTTCCTCTCAAGCTCATTAACTCTGTTTTTCTTTAAATTTCAATCTCATTTTCTTCTTCTCTCTTTTCGCCTTCCCTTTCGCCTTCCTTTTCTCTCTTTCTCTCTCTTCCTTTTCTTTAACCTTCTTAATTCTTTCCTTCAAACTTTCACCCGATAATTCTGGTTTCCCTCCGGCCATTTTTGTTGTTCCACTTGGATTTATCATATTTTGCTTTTGCATCTGCTTCTTTTTCAATTCTTTTAATGTAGCTTCAACTTCTTTTAATGACGCTCGATGAGTAGATTTGTCAACTTCTCCTATAGCCTGCAAATGTTGTTTGGAGTTAAGATGGTCGAGGTATTGTAGTGAGTCTTTGTAGGTAAGATTACAGGCTGAACAGTAGAATCCAACACCTTTACCGCGCTTGCCAGGGGCAGCCGTCCCAGGGACGAGTGTCACTTGATTAAGTCCGGAGTTGAGGTTGTGACGATCTGAAGAAGACATAGTTGAAATGGGTAGACACTACATATGTGTACATAGACACCTATTAGTGGGAAGAAAAGGTTGGGAAGTAAAGAAAAATGCACTGTTCTTGAATTATTTTAAAAGTTGTGTATATACCACTTCCCAACTTAAACTTTACAACTTTTTAGCACCAATATCGAAATAAAGTAACATACAATTCAGCATGTAAATAAATACAAAATATATCTTATTATCAATAACATATACACTTGACAGTCAACAAAAAACTTTGAATAATATTCAAAATAAAAAAAAAATAAAAAAATCAATCATGGAACCTAGGTGGTATTTTTTTCCCTTTCTACCAGAGATATCATTCTTTTTCCTCTTGCTGAGCAGAACAAGAAGTTTCACTTTGTAAAATTTTGTCTCTGTTTTTAGATGCAACCATAACAACGTTAAAAAGTGATGACAATTTATCTTTTTCTCCAGCTGTTGCACTTTCTGAAGAAGAACCGATGATCATATCATCTGAATCGTCACTAATACCTAATGCCTTTATCCTATTTGCCAGGAAGACAGCCTCGATTCCTTTTCTCAACTTTTGCCTTGCATCAAAACCTTGTCGAATATTTGGTAATAAGTCATGAGAATCATTCAATTTGGTAGATTTAGATAACCACGGATGAGCCAGCAATTGATTAGCAGTAGGGCGGAGTTTAGGGTCGATATTTAAACAAAGTGAGATGAAATCCTTAGCTTCGGAAGAAATGGAGTTCCAGTATTGCTTATGAAATACTAGGAATCCTCGAGCGTCACCTGTTTCATTTAAAAATGCATCTACAGTTTCTGCTCGGAAAGGAGAATAGCCAGAAAGAACAGTGTAAGTTATGACACCAAAAGACCATATATCACAGGGTTTTCCGTGGCCAGTTTTAAGTAAAATCTCGGGAGCAGCATAGCCAAAAGATCCTGCCATTGATGTTAGAATTTCTTCCTTTGAACTCAAATGTTTGGCAATTCCAAAATCAGCCAAAACTAAAGAAGAATCCTCCGCGGGTGTCAAATACAACAGATTCTCAGGTTTCAAATCCCGATGCACAACATCTCTATCATGCAAATACGCCACAGCATCCAAAACTTCAGCCATACTTCTTGCAGCATCCGTTTCCGTAAACCTGCCTTTATCACAAATCCTATCAAACAATTCACCCCCCGTCGCCAACTGGGTGACGATATAAAATTTAGTTTTTGATTCAAACCAATTCCTAAACCCAACGATATGCTCATGTTTCAAAGTTTTTAACATTTCTAGTTCGTCAAATACCATTTGGGTATTGCCGTGAAGAGTTCTTTTTAATATAATTTTAATGGCTACCTGTTCATTGGTTTGTTTGTCTTGTGCTTGTTTCACAACTCCAAATGCGCCGGCTCCGAGGGTTTTAGAAATATCATATTGAGACTTAAGGTGGTAGTTTTCTGGTTGACCATGAACTTTGCTGATTATTGTTGATAAACCCATTTTGTTTAGTGGATGGTGTACAAAATGCAATTGGTGTGAGAACGTTGAAATGTTGCTATCTATCCGAGCGATATAAAGTTGAGTATTCAAAAAAATGGAAATTATATACGTCAGTATATAATATATAAGGGTCTATGAATGTACAATATGTAGCACCTACAAATAATCCCAGAAAATAGAAGAAAAAAGGGGCACATTTATAGAAAAAGTAAGAAAAAGAGCTTAAAAACATAAAGCAACTGGAGATAAATTCGTAGCAAATTAATTGTCAACTATCTCTGTTTCAAGAAACAATTTTTGTGCGTGTGACAGTTCTATCAACAGAGTCACAAATAAATAGAATAAAATTTAAAGTTACACTACGTAACATCGTCACATGTCAGCCATGCAGACTGCGCACAAATAATTTTAAGCCACTAGAACTACACCAACCATGAATGACAGTGTCATTGACAAAACTCCGATCATCACCGCTAATCTCATTCCGCCAATCCGACCATCACTCACACCATTGATTTTTGGTGACTCTGTAGATTTTCCACTACTAGTAGTAGAAGAAACAATCGCACCTTGTGCAGTTTGTGTCCAAGAAGAATACCATGGCAATCCTTCTGCCACTGTTTTCAATTGGCTAACCAAGTTATCATTGTTTTGCAGATTAGTCACAAATGAATCGTCTGTATAAGTGAAAACAGCTGAGACTTCAGAGTTCATTGAACTTGCAATCGAGTTTGTCAAGAAAAATGACCGATATGTTGATAAATAGAAGTATCTACTTGATATGAAATCGGCATAAAATGCAGTTATGTTAACTGTGCTCGAACGGTAAAAACTGGCAATGTCTCTCTTTTCTATCACATTTAAGACATTTGAAGGTTGTGGAGGTAATGTTTGAACTGCTGTTGCTATAGTAGTAGTTATATAAAGTAACCAGAGTAGTAACTGCATTATGATGATATAAAATAATATAATAACAAATCCAGAACTACTATGTCTAGTATTTAATTCCAGAAAGAATATCTAACCAGTATTTATATATATGCCGACATGGTCAAGAAAGGCGGTTGTAACTAGTAAAGAGACAAGATCCACCGACGTGGTTGGCTTTTAATGAGAAGTAGTTAAAAAACTCTAACTCTCATATTATGTCATATACAGCGATGAAATATAACTTCAGGCCCAATATTAATCTGAGACAAAAAATTGAACTAAATTTTTATTTTTTACCAGATAGAAAATACATGAAAACATGGGGATCTGTCCAATTAAAAGTATCCAGCTATCTTTGATTTACGACTCGATATCAACATTTGTAATATTTACTATGTTTTATGCTGAAATTTTGCTGCAATTAGCCATGTATTTATTATTTCCAACCAGTGAAAAAATTATTGAAAACTTTTTATCTTCATTTAATATACGTATTGAAAGTATACAACGGTAATGTACCGTGGCGAACAGTATTGAATTCGAATTTAAATGATTCTATAACGACGAGGGAATACTATGGAAAATGAGAATATGGTTTTTGTAAAATACTAAAATAGTGAACATAAAGTTTAAGTCATAAGTATATTTTCGGAAGTGGGGAGGTGGGGGAAAGCAGTGTCAACGGAAATATCCGGGGACCCAACGAAAAGCAGCCAACAAAACAACCTGCGCCAGAACCATCGCACTGATGATGGTTTATTTGTCAAATATGTTCAATTCGGTCCTAATCTATGAAAATATATATGTAAATATGTATATACATGGCTGTGAATTGGTGTACATAATGTGGATAGCATAACACAACACGGTATTTATATGATCACGTGAACAAAGAGCCGAAGGTTGGATGAAGCGAAAATTTTTTTTGTGAATTTTAAAATAACAAAAAAAAGGGTCTTTTCCATTATCGGAAAGCACCCAGAAAAACACACAAGGGGGTTTAAGACTTAGACCACTTCCTTATTATTTTATTTTTCAAAAAAAAAATATTCTTTTCTATTCCTTTCTTTCTGCACCTCATTCTTTTTGTTTCTACTGCTATTTCAGATTTTGATTTTTGATATTCTTCAAAAATATAGAAGTAAAAGAAGGAAAAATGAACCCTCCAACGCCAGCACCACATGAAATACCGAGAATTCCATCGGACCTGGAATCAATTACTTCTACTAATACAGTCACAGCTAGTCCTAACTTTCCTCACTTGGGTCCGTCGGATTATGATTTACCTCCTCACACGATAAATACTCTAGATTTGGACGACTCGAAAAACTTCATGCCGCAACGTTCAAAAGTCCCAAGGAGTAGATCAAGCTCCTCTTCTTCTGCATCGTCTCCTTCAACTCCTCCTGCCTTCTCCTCTTGTTCTTCAACTGCATCGCATCCTTCTTCAAAATTTAATAGTAATAATCATAATCATAACAACAACAATACAAACAACCAATCTTCTACTTCGGTCTCAGATCAACTCATTTCCGCTGTTGGTGCTAGACCTCTGGTACAATCAGCTGATCTAGAAGAAGTCCCTGTCGGCGTATCAAGACAAGCTATTTCTTTAAATGATTACAAATTCCCGACCCATAGATTAGCAAATGTGATGCATGATGAATCCAAATCTCCATTAGTCATCGTAGCTTGTGGCTCTTTTTCCCCAATCACTTATCTCCATTTACGAATGTTTGAAATGGCCATGGATTCTATTCGGGAAGAAACAAGGTTTGAAGTTATTGGTGGCTACTACTCTCCTGTTTCTGATTCTTATAAAAAACAAGGCTTAGCTTCTGCTAGACATCGTGTGAGGATGTGTGAACTGGCATGTGAAAGAACTTCTTCTTGGTTAATGGTCGATGCTTGGGAGAGTTTACAATCGAAATATCAAAGAACGGCTGTCGTACTTGATCATTTTAATCACGAAATCAATATTAAACGTGAAGGTATTGCCACTTCTTCTGGTAAAAGAAAAGGTGTGAAAATCATGTTATTGGCTGGTGGTGATTTAATTGAATCTATGGGAGAACCTAACGTATGGGAAAATGATGACTTACATCATATCTTAGGACGTTACGGTTGTTTGATTGTCGAAAGAACTGGATCAGATGTCCGATCATTCTTACTTTCTCATGACATCATGTATGAACATCGACGAAATGTGTTAGTCATTAAACAATTGATTTACAATGATATTAGTTCAACCAAAGTCCGTTTGTTCATTAGAAGAGGAATGTCCGTGCAATATCTGATCCCCAATAGTGTCATTCGGTATATTCAAGAAAATGGACTCTACATTCATGAGACTGAACCTGTTAAACAAGTTTTATCTGAAAAAGGCGATTAATCCTTTCTTTATTCCTATTTTTTTGTCCCTTTACCTTTCTCTCTCTCTCTCCCCCCCCCCTTTTTTTTTTTTTTTGCTAATATTATTATTAGTATTATTAATTAATTTTTTTTTGTTGACGATTTATTGATGATGATGAATTTCTTGCTATAGAGATGATGTCGGTGATGACCGGAAAAGAAAAAACAATACCCCTCTAAAAAAAAATCTGTCCAAAATTATATATATCTTACATGTACCTAGATCCTATGTATAAAAAAATATCTGTTTCTTCCTAATCTATTTTATGCACCTCGGTTGGTTAAATGCAAAATGTAATTTTATTTCAGTAATTACATACATGCACGATTATTTGTTTTCACAGTAGTAGTAGTCTTTAAAACGTATATATATTTTGTATTTCTTCTTAATAAAGATTTGAAAATTTACAAATATAGTTTATTTTTTTTTATTAAATAATAATTTTTTGTTTGTGTACGATATTTACCATTCTTGTGCCTTAACACCATAAATACTTTGTTTTGATCCCTTGATAGGTCTGATTAAGGTGTCAGTATTACTTTCAAGGAATGAGAATCTATCTTTTCTGATGGCTTCGTAGGCTTGAATGTAAGACTCTTTTTGTAGAGTAATGCCAATATCATCAAGACCATTAACTAAACATGTCTTGCGGAATCCTTCAACGTCAAAGTGGTCCACAAGAACTTCACCTTGTTTATTGCGGATCTCTTGCTTAACAAGATCAACTTCAAGTTCTCCTCCTGCATTAGAGATAGGTGCAAGCTTCTCCTTAATGACTTCAGCAGGTAGACGGATCATTAAAAGACCATTCTTAAATGAATTGTTGTAGAAAATATCTCCAAATGATGGGGCAATGATACAGCGAATACCAAAGTCGGCAAGAGCCCAAGGGGCATGTTCTCTTGATGATCCACATCCAAAGTTATCTCCAGTAACAACAAGGAACTTGGATTTATCCCATGGTGCCACATTAAGAGCAAAATCTGTCTTTTCCATCTCACCTGTCTCGGCGTTCTTTGCAAATCGAAGTTCGTAGAAAAGTCCTGATGAAAGACCGGTACGCTTAATAGTTTTTAAGAATTGCTTGGGAATAATAGCATCGGTATCAACATTAGCTTTAGTAATGGTGCATGCAACACCTGATTCGACGGTAAAAATGGGAATACCGGTGGATCCTTTAGGAGCACTGGCTGAAGGTTCTTCAACATCAGTTTCTTGACCAGCTGCTGCTGATTGAGCAGGTAGATCTTCTGTGATCTCAAGTTCATCAGGGCGTGATAGAGGCTCTTTTTCTTGTGCATTATAATCAATATCATCAACTTCAATAGAAACTGCAGGGGTCGAATCAACAAGATATTCTCGGATATCTGTAAGCTTACCAGTAATACCAGCAATAGCAGCCATAGAAGGAGAAACAAGATGAGTTCTAGAAAGAGCACCTTGACGTCCTTCAAAGTTTCTATTTGAAGTTGATGCACATCTCTCATAAGGATCAAGAATATCAGGGTTCATACCAAGACACATGGAACAACCAGCTTCTCTCCATTCAAATCCAGCTTCTTCAAAAATCTTGTTGAGACCTTCCTTTTCAGCCTTAATTTTAACGAGACCGGAGCCAGGGACAACCATAGCTCTCTTAACAGAATCAGCCTTCTTCTTACCCTTAACAATTGATGCGGCAAGACGAAGATCCTCAATACGAGAATTAGTACAAGAACCAATGAAAACCTTGTCAACCTTAATATCTTGAAGAGGAAAATTAGGCTCAAGACCCATATATTCAAGAGCACGTTCAATACCAGCTTTACGAATGGGATCAGCAAAATCAGCAGGATCAGGAACTTTTCCGGTAATAGGAAGAGCATCTTGAGGAGATGTACCCCAAGTGACAGTAGGAATAATGTCTTGAGCGGAAATCTCGACAACTTCATCGAAATGAGCACCTTCATCTGTATGGAGAGTCTTCCAGTAAGCAAGAGCCTTGTCCCACTCAGCACCGGAAGGAGCAAGAGGACGACCTTTGATATACTTGTAAGTAGTCTCATCAGGAGCAACCATACCAGCACGAGCACCACCTTCAATAGCCATATTACACATAGACATACGAGCTTCCATTGATAAGTTTCTAATAGCTTCACCAGCAAATTCAATGACCATACCAGTACCACCGGCAGTACCGATCTTTCCAATGATATGAAGGACAAGATCCTTAGAAGTAATACCAGGTCTTAATTTACCAGATACATTAATAAGCATATTCTTAGATTTGGTTTGAATAATAGTTTGTGTAGCAAGAACATGTTCGACTTCAGAAGTACCGATACCGAATGCAAGGGCACCGAAAGCACCATGGGTAGAAGTATGTGAATCACCACAAACAACGGTGGTACCAGGAAGAGTGAAACCTTGTTCAGGACCAACAACATGAACAATACCTTGTCTCTTATCGTCCATTCCAAAGTATCTCACGCCGAAATCCTTGACATTTTGTTCGAGAGTAGTACATTGTAACTTTGAATCTTCTTCCTTAATAAAAGTTCCAATAGATTTGAAATTTGTACGAGGGGTAGTAGGAATATTGTGATCAACAGTGGAAAGAGTACAGTCAACTCTTCTAACCTTTCTACCTGCGTTTCTGAGACCTTCAAAAGCTTGAGGAGAGGTAACTTCGTGGACTAAGTGACGATCAATGTAGAGAAGATAGTTATCACCATCCTTGTGTACGATGTGGTCAGCAAAGACTTTGTCATAAAGGGTTTTAGGAGAATCAGCTGCGCTAGGCATTGTGTAAAAAAATCGCAGGATATATACCACGGATCAATAACGTTGTGAAGGAGAAAAAAAAAAAAAATAGGGTGAGAGTGAATATTTATAACCTGATAGAAAAGACAAAATAAAAAAAAATATATATATATGAAGTAGTCACATAGTAATAACCTTCTCCACATATTTTGTAGGTAACATGCGGAATCGCAGCGAAATCGGGAAAGTTCTCGACTAGGACCAATTAAAAGCGGTGCAATTGCCTGCTTACACAGCTTTCCGCACAAAAAATTTAATTCATGATTACATAATAAAATAGTAATAATCCAAAAAGGCTTGCCAGCGATATCGGCCAGTTAGTCATGGGACTGGCCGATAGCAATTGAATGACTGATTACTTATTATAGGTAATAAATCAGGTAATAGCATAGAAACGGCTGAAAAATTAACTATTCGGTTTGTCCCAACAGCTGTTTGAAGTGCCAAAACGTTTTAGTTTCCAGTCCTCTAAACACCTTGATCATATTCAACCCTATAAAGTCCGTCTTTAATTAGGTTTTAACCGTACTCTTATCTTAGTCGTTTATTTAATTAGACTGACAAAATATAAGTTCAGCAGTAAACCAGTCTGTTCGTGGAATTCGTTGTTTACCTGCAATGATGTTTAAAATCCTCTGTTTTTAGTCCCTATATTATGTTATCCAGCGTGATGAAGCGTGCACCCTTACAGGAGGGGAGTGTTAACATTTCAGACCCAGATAATCCTACTACAAAAATTATATCACGAAATTCATCTAATCCTGGTTATGAATCACGCCCTTTTCTTATATTTCAAAGACCAAATGTACCTCCGGAATCTCATATTGCGCGTCGAAAACTTACGCTTCTGTAATCATACAAGCCTGAAGTGCCCAGTAGAAAAGATTTTGTTCAAAATACTGTAGTAGAAATGTTAAAAAACAAGAATACTGTCTAGAACAGAAGCATCAGCAACAACTCGATCAGAAGGAACAAGATTGAGCAGAAGATCGAAAGCATCGCGAATGGCAACGACAATGGAGAATGATGATGACTGAAGCTCGATTTTTCTTGTAGATACTGATGATACTAGCATTGATAGAGTACGTTCATCTTTAGAGTCTTTAGGAACTACAATTGAACCATTTTTTTGACAAATCTGTTAACTCTGTCATTACGATGAAGATGCTAGTAACTGACATGCATAGCTCTAATGTTTAGCTAAAAACACATCAAAGAAGCTTGGAAATCTGGAGATGAGCGAAACTTATTTGTTTTCTTACAAACTTATTTGATTATCCTCCAAGAGTTAATGCTGTCAATCCTTACAACACATATGATCTATCTCATCTGTTGCAAAATGAAAAGGTCTTGGGTCCATGTGATAGAGATTTAAACACAAAATGTGTGGACTATCATTACTTTGAAGGACCCTACTTGCTTATATGGGACTATAAATATATTTATGGACCACTTGTGGTAAAGGAATTTGCTGCCGTTGATGATCTTGATAGAATTACTGATGCTGCTTTAGTTACAGCAACTGTATATTTTAATCGTTATATTACTGATAAATTCCTTCTTGATAAAGCTATCGATTTGGTCGATGAAGCCTGTTCTCCTTTGAGACTTCAACATGGATAATAAACCATATGTTATTCAACAACATGATCGTCAAATCATGACAATTCAGATTCAATTGGAATTTTTAAAGAAAGAGACTGATCCTATTTATATTTAGCGTCGTGAAAAACTAGAAAAGGAGTTGAGTCTTAAGCAGGAAGAAGTTGCTCGTTTGGCCAAGATTTGGGATGAAGAACGCTAGGAGATTGAAGAAGTCAAGAAAGCTAAGAGTGATTTAGAGCAAGCAAAGATCGATCTTGAGCAATCTCAACGCAACAATGATTTTGCTGGTGCGTGGCCTCGTATTCGGACTTCATCTTGCGGTTGAAGTTCATTTATGCCTGGAGATATTGTGATGGTTAAGCGTGAGACATACAATTAAGAATTGGAAAATACAAAAGCTGAAGGAAATCAGAAAAGAAAAGCAGAATTACTCGATGAAGCAATAATTAAAGAGCTCATAGTGGAAGATAATCTAGAAAGCTCACGAAGTAAACCAATTACATGTGAAAAATCTATGTCGAAAATTGAAGATTTATTTACAGAATTGCAACCGCCAATCAATAGAATACCTGGAGAAAATTATTCTACTCCAAATGGTACCTGATTCCAAGAAATAGTTGCGTCAGGTGTTACCAGGTCCAATGCGAATTCAACAGTAAAATCTGCAACATTATAATCTAATAAGCCTAGATATGGTGGAAATGATGGGCATGGATTAAACCAAGTGAAAGCTCAAATTTCTTCAAAATGTTATAACAACAAGGTGTTAATTGTGTGAAAATATACAAAAGGAAGATTGAAAGAGAGTGTTGGTGACATCCTTCTCTTACAAGAAGTCGGGTGGGATAAAGATCATCCCATTTCTCATCCTAACTGGAAAGTCGTGGTCAAAAATTCAAAAAAAGTCCGAGCAATCACCTTGGTCTCCAAGAAACTGTTTGGAAAATTCAAAATTACTGAAGTTAGCTCTCTCACTGATTCAAACATGGTTACCATTAGAGTTGGAGACATA
>JAJMJJ010000050.1:0-63617 GCA_030568955.1 Geotrichum siamense (nom. inval.) | reverse complement strand
GTCTCCTTGTATATAATATATTCTTTTAGTTCAATTCAATACCATCTATTGTTTTGAGTTTATAAAGACTAAAATATAATAGGGGTATATGTTACATATAATAATATTAAGTTTCTATTGGACTTGTAGCAGTTTCTGTTGGACTTGCAGTAGGTTGTATAGAAGGTTGTGTAGTATGTTCTGTTGGACTTGTAGTAGGTTGTGCAGTAGGTTCTGTTGGACTTATAATCGTTTCCAATGCACTTGTATTAGTTTCTAATGGACTTGTAGTAGTTTCAAGTTCCTCCTTCAGTCCAGGCAAGAATTTTTCAACTCTAGTCCAAGTTTCTTTCCAAAACTTATCACGATAATCAGAATTATTTCCTTCTTCATTGTTCTTAATTACTAGCAACAAATTCTTGATTGATTCGGTCACACTTTCTTCCAAGGGATCATCATCTTGAATACTACCTGTACTACTTATTAGTCGATCTAGAGTATCAAGTACTTTAATCCAAAGATCAAGTTTTTCATCTTCTGAATGCGTTTCCGACGTTCTAACTACGAATTGAAGGAATACCTTACAGAGAAGAGCTGCTGCTTGAAGCCTAGTGCGCTTCATACCAGAAGGATCAGTATCATAAACTTCTGGGTTCAGAAGTGCATCAATTAGAGGAAATAGTACTTGACCAAATGTTCCTATCCAGTCGAATTCATCACGACTATACACAACAGGAGAAAGCACCATTCTCTGGTAGAAAGTAAACGCATGATTCCTAACTTTTCTGCAAGGGTTGATACATTGCTGAGAAATTGTTCTAACAAAGGGATACCATATATTTATCCAGTTGATATCACCAGAAGCAGTCTGGACTAAAGAGTCCAATTTGTAGATTAAATCGAGAGATGTAACAGCTCTTTGAACATCTAATTCCATTCCAGCAATAATTTCTTTAGCCTTTCTAATGGATGTTGAATGATCATATTTCTTACGGAGTTCAAATGCAATAGCAGCCTTGTCCTGCTCTAATTGAGCACCACAAGCGCCCACACTTGAAATTTCTCCTAAAACATCTAGAACTGGAACAATATTCGAAAGACTGATCTTACCTTTATTCTCCTCAATTAAATCGTTAACAAAGGTGAAAACACTTGAAATAGATTCCCTATTACTAGCAGCCAATCGCATTATACTCCAATATCTAGCACTCTTTAGCACAGGATCTTGGGACCAAGATGAATCATCAGCTAGAGAAATGAATGCAGTGGTCAAAGAGGGTAAACAAGGTACCAAAACGACGTCTTTAATATTTGAAAGAATGTCTAACAGTGTCTCAAGATCTCCTTCGAGATCTTTAGTACTGTTTCTAAGAATTGTGATATAATATAATAGAATTCGAATCAAAAAGTTTGGTTCATCGACTTCCCATTCATTTAAAGAACTCCTTAACAATTCAAAAGCTTTCTTAGAAACTGAAATATCTCCAGATTCAATAGCAACAAGTGTAACGAGATCAAGTAAAAATAGTATAGCAGGATAAAATTTTTGTCGAATAGTTGCAGCTTGACCATCCAATTTGGGGATGACGGTCTCAACAGCATCAATTAAAGAAATAAGTTTCGTCGAAGGAAATAATAATATACTATTGAAGAACTCATGGACACCGCAGGAAGATATACAGTCAATAGTAGAAAGAGTAGCATCGATTTCGTCCTCGGTAGGTTCTGGAACTGAGTCAGAATAACCTGAAATATAGGAAGATAAAGTAGAAAAGAGACCAGAATCTCTACTTGATTTTGGTTGAGATATAATATGTGCAGATTGAGCAGCTGGCAGTTTCGGAACACCATATAGATTTTGTTTTTCTGTACTGAATGGTTCAACCAATGAATAAAGATAGAAATTTGTAAGAACCGCTAGAAGATCTTTCCAACTCTCTTGGATTGTCATCATATTACTTTTTAGAAGTTTGAACATTACAACTGTTGCAAGTTGTGCTTTAAAATCCATACCAAACTGTACTGACAAATCACTAACAACTACCTTTTCACCTTCAAGCTGCATTTCAATGGTAGACTTGGGGAGTACCAAATTTCCTACTGAAAGAGTAGAAATCTTACTTAGAGCAATAGAAATTTGATCCAGAACACCTGGAATTTGATAATGAGCTGCAATTTTGGCTAAATGATCGAAACCGGTAATAACTCGTGAAAATACAGTTTCATCGGTGGCTGTAGCAAATACATAAGAAAGCATTGTAGCTACAGGTTGCCATGTAGATTTAAACATATCCTTGTCGTAAGAGTTAGTTTTGCAAACTTTTAATTTCCCGACAGTTTGGGACTTTACAAGTACATCCTTCCAACTTTGTTCAAAGCTCTCATCATTATCATGCTCTTCAGGGATAATAATTTCTCTTTGTTTAATGGTATAATAAATATTTTCGAGATACTGATGATCAAAGTCCTTACCGTTGTTAGTTTTACGCAAATTCCTCTTAAATTCATCGATAGTCATATGACGTTTGATTTTTGGACTGTGCAAATCTGTATTTAACAAAATCACTGCATAACCAAGAATAAAAGCAGCATCTTTATCTGCAACATCTTTTGAATTATTTTCACCAGATACGTAGTGTTCAGCAAATTTCTCCATAATTCGTTCAATTTGTTGAGATTCACCAGGCAATCTGAAAGATGCAAAAATTTCTCTCATAGCTTCATCCAAAGATTTATTAGCAAAATCAAATTCCTCAATAAACAAATCAAGATACTGTTTATTCTTGGGTTTTGCAAGAAACTCCCCTAGTAGCTTCTTGTTTATTCGTCCTGACTTTCTCAAAAATTTGACAGCGCTTATAGGTGTTTCATCAGGAACAAGCTTGTGTGTGACCAAAAACTGAAGCCCTTCTTTAGGGTTCTTATTAAATGTTTCAGTAGCCTCTATTACCAATTTTTTTCTAAATTTGTTCTTCATAGCTTCTTCTGAAATCGTATTGTCAATAGGTTCATCAGTCAATCGCCGGGCAAGGGAAATCAAATAAGACAAAATAGCATCGAGACATAACGGTGGAACACATGATGTTGACCATGTAGCAGAATCCGGATATGCATTCCTACATAAAAATCCGACCATGTCCTCACAAAGATCAGCTCGATCCACGTCACAATCATAATTAACAAAAAGGTCAACAAAAAAGGATGGCATTCGGGCAAGACTAGTGATAGCTTCTACCATTATCTCCCTTGAGTCAGGGGAACGAGAAGTTACAAATGAAATACCACTATTAGTTTCGGGCGCCGGCCTGCCTCCAACAGGAGTAGACACTTTTGAAGGGTGTGGTGATGCATCAATAACAGCACGAGGTACACTGGGTACACCATCATAAAATATTCCATCAACACCTTCTTCACGAGAAATATCATTCACAGGACTCAAGCAAGTCAAAATATACGTCAAAAATACTTCTTGGTGAAGTTTGAGTTGATCTTTCGTGGTATATAGGACCGTATTAAACACACGTAATGCTTTTTGTAGTAAGAATGGATTCTCAAGTCTGATTAATTGTAGGAGATGCTTCAAAAGAGTAGTAGTTGTAAGATTTAAAAGAGATTCGTGCGAGGGGATATCACCACCTGCGACTTCAAATGCAACATTAATTAAGTGCAACGCCATTATTCTAGTGGCGTCGGTATATTGATGGAAATTGGCAGTGTCAATGATGGATATTAAAACTCTGAAAAACTCTCTGATAGATGGTAGTCCATATTTCTGAAATGGTTTGCAACTGTGAACCGAATCATGAACTTCAAAATGTTCGGTTTCATTTTTCTCTGTGATTTCTTCTTCATGAATAGTGTTTGGGACGTGTGATTCCACTGTCTCTTTACTTGGTTCCAGCATTAAAACTTCGCTATCTTCTACTTGTTTCACATTTATGACAATCTCAGGTTCAATATCCGTAATTCGCCTAAAAACAACCTCGGTCAACTTGATCATTGTCATTTCAGCTGATCTTCTCAACAAATCGCCTCTTCTCATTTGACAGGCCATACTTAGACACGTTTCAATAATTTCACACAAACTTTCATCATTGAGTAGATCATTTCCAATACCACAAACAATTTCTTCCATTAGAGAAAGAATCTTGAGTAAAACAGCATCATCTTCTGCTTGATCTGTCGCTTCAAACCGACAATGTGTAATAGCAACAGCTAAATTTGAGATGGCGATTTGTAAACTTGGTGAGTCTTTAAAAACAATACGGTAATCGAGAAATTTGGTTATCGAAGAAAGAGCAATAAATGTTATTGGTCCTGTGGTAGAAGGAGATGAAATCACTTCCAAGAATGGAGCAAAAATCGCATCTGCAGGTAAATCATTGATATCATCGCAATGTGCCAAATCCGATCTTAGTTTTGCAAAACCAGTCACAAGGGGATTTTCCTAAAAAAAGGTTAGAATAACTATATATATTGCAGATTTGAAAACATACTAAGTTGCTTTTGTTCTTCTTTGCCTTTAAGCCTAGTCGAGATGCCAAAGAATCTTCATCACCATCAATTTCGTTGGCTGCAGGCACACCTAAAATAGTTGCTATACCAGATTGAGCCCATCTAGCATTCTTCCTCATGGCCGACATAATATGTGTCGTTTCCGCCAATATCAGAAGAATCGGATCTATCGATATGTTTGACATGGTTAGAGGTATGGTCGATCTAGATGGTGTTCGATAATCCAGTGTGAAAGAATGAAGGATTAAAATGGAAACGTAGCTTTACAAGATATATGCCCTAGCCCAAACGAATCCTGAGTACCAATAAGTAGGTCCTGTTCAGTTCAATTCTAGGTTTAATCACTAACTTCTGAAATTTATTTTACACTGTTTCATAATTTATCAATAAGGTATTTGCTTCTAGAGTAGACTACATGTAGATAATATTTATTTACATACATACATGTGCGTACATATGTAGGTATGTATGTATCTACAATTTAAATAAGACACAATCTCAGTAGTTCTGCCTCAACTGAAAATGCAATGTAGGAACAAAAAAGACAAAGTAGTGTTGA
Organism: Geotrichum siamense (nom. inval.); assembly: GCA_030568955.1. NCBI lineage: Eukaryota > Fungi > Ascomycota > Dipodascomycetes > Dipodascales > Dipodascaceae > Geotrichum > Geotrichum siamense (nom. inval.). The sequence continues at coordinate 58,564 of JAJMJJ010000050.1, read as the reverse complement.
AAAATCGAGAAATTGGATATATATGACCTTAGGCAACGAAATTCAACAACTAATAACTACTGATACGTGTTTGCTTAATAGTAAGGTTACTATTTATCAAAATTTCCAGACACCTTGAATTCATTTTGGCATCCCATACGAAGTATTACATAGTCTCACGTGACAATTGTTGTTCATAGAGAAATTAAAGAGAATCAATAAAAAAGAAAATAAATAGGACTAAGTTAAATACAAGGAATGAAATTATAGTCAATGAGAATGTTTTAGTTATTTGAATTTATTTGTCAAATCTATAAATGGGAAAGGTAAGTGGACTTCTTGGGTGGCTTCGATTTAGAAAAGTTTGTGCATCGACAAGTGGAAGGAAGTAAGTCAAAAATGGTTTATAAGATTTTGTAATTACACTTGTGCTACAAATAAAGGAGTATATTATAGTATATAAATTTTTTTTTAAAATATCAAAGAATAATGTAATGTACATATGTAAATAGATATTAACGTAATACTTCTGGTAGTTAGGGAAATACATATATCTACACAAACAACATTGAAACTGAAATATGTCCGTCTTCTATTTTTTGGACACGGCTGAGATAAGGTTGTAATCTTTTTTAAATTAAAATAGACACTATGTCCCTACAGTAAACATAGGATATATACAATGGTATGTAGTTTCAAAAATAATTAATATAATCCTCATGTATGTACTAATTGTATAGTACAATTACATTTATTTTTGTCTCTATCTCTTAGCATAACTATCTAGGTACGTATTTTTTCAAAGCATTCAGATAAACACAAGAATTTTTTTTTTAAATTATTATATTACTTTAGGGAAAGAAAAATTATGTTACTTTAGTTTTTGTTTGTCATACAAGAGCCATATATAAAGATAAAATCTACGAGTTCAGGTTATCCGTTTTAGCTCCTTCCTATTGTTTTCAATTGTAACCCAAAAACTTTGAGACGACTTATTATTTTTAATAGTACTGATTTAGTGATTTGAAGTAGATTTGGGACATTTTAATACCAATATAATTCCATACAAGTTCCCTTATGAAAATGTAATCTTCTTTCTATTTCACAAGCACATGTACGCTACCTATTAATCTATCTATCCAGACATTTAAATAGTAGTATTGAAGACAGTATGTTGCGCTAGAAGATTCTGATTGGTGAATACAGTAACTATTTTGTTAGCATACCATTTTACCCCTAGTATATATTGGTACCTAAAAACCTAGGTAGGTAGGTACCTAAATAATTAGCATAATAAATTTTGCGGAATACATATGTTTTGTTTCAATATCCATTTTATATTTCGCAAGAAGTTGGATCAGATTTTAATTGGATTTATCCATTTTTTCATTATTATTATCATTTTAGTGGTAAGAGGGACATCTTGTACTAAATAAAAATAGTTGGTTAAATATTGTATAAAATGTCATAAAGAATTCAAATTGTTTAAATAGATGACATAGTTCAACACGTATGAAAAGGGAAAATCATAGAGAATAGTTACATGTACATAAATATATATATGTACTTAGGCATGTACGTAAATAATCTTTTTCACATACTAATAACTTCCTACTGTTATGTATTCAAGGAACCGAAACATGATTAAGAATTAAAAAGATTAATTTAAATAAGTTTTTATGTGTTAAAAATGGTGTATATGTAAATAAGAAATGTAGAAAGAATAAAAGTTACAGGTGAAGAGTTATCCTAAGGGTAGGGAAAGGTCGAGCTTGGTTATTACTGAGTGTTCAAGACTAAGGACTTAGGACTTAGGCCGTGATGACTACATAAACAACAAAAAATAAAGCTAAAAAAAAACTAGTTACTAGCAGGTACCTACCTAGGCACATATGTATGTATATGTGTGTGGCCATGAAAGCATTTTAAAAAATTATTTTTTTTGCATGAATTAAAAGAATTGATTATAAAAAGCCAACTAATTTCTATTTATTTTTATTTAAACTCTCTTTTTCTACAAACATATTTTTAACTGCCTTTATGTATTTCATTGCGTATTAACTTATTACGAAATGACAGTTACCAAAGATTTAACACCACCACCAATTCCTCCCCGGCCTTACCCAAGACCGTTGCCTCCTGGGATAAACAAAAATACAATTGGCAAAATTGACAGCTTTACAAAGTCTGATTTCCATGGTTCCTATGGGTCTTTAAAAGTTGTATAAAAAGTGAATATTTTATCATTCTATGTGCAATCAGTAAGGCTCTACTTCACGAAATAAACCATTTATTATGCATTGCGCACCTATTTCGACTGGAATGGTGGATATATATGAATAGGTTCAGTTATTATTCCATATTTAATAAGATTCAAATCTGTGTGATTCACCTTCAATTACATAGCTTTTTATAAAATAAAATATAAGTGTGTAAACTCCAGGGGAATTCAGAATTACAACGTGAAAAATATTTATCAGTATGAGAATAAGTCATTTATACATTGCCTTAGGAATTAGTATTTAAAATGATAAGTCAGATTAATGCTTAATACAACATTTCGTTAAGAAATATAAAATAAAAAATAAGGCAAAAACATTATATATATAACTTTATTATACCAACACTATTTCAAGAAACATACAATTCCTAAAAACTAGTTATATTAGAGTTAATACTCTTGAAAGATACATATAGGTACCAAGGACCCACAACCTGAGTATTTTTTTGAAAAATTTAATAACTGCAATTAAATATAATTTTGAAGTTGAACAGAAAAATTAAATGGAGACATAGATAGGTATGTAGATAGATGCCTATGTATGAAATTTGCATCAACTTAGCAATTGATATTTTTAGAGTGTATGGGGTACCAAAAAGTACCGAACAAATACTTGAGAAGGTACACAAACGTTGTACCTATTGTGCATATTTTTCGGTTATATTATTGGTCATCCCCTATGAATGGACTTAAATAATTTTTATACTCTCATCGTTAAAAAAATTTCAAAGTTCGAAACTTTTCAGTTCCTCTGTTAGTGCATGGTTTTGTTCCATCCTAGCATAGACTCTTAATCGAATTTGTGTCTTTTCTATCTTATGACGTATGTTATTTTCTTATTTATCGCCCGTTTTTTTCCTCAAAATTATTGTGATGATCTCCAAAGATTTTTTTAGACGTTAGACTTCCGATTTTCTGTGAAGGAAACATCTTATACTGATTTTATTTTGAGTTTAATCGTGTTTTATCTAAAATTCCCTGTTCTTTTTTACTAACTATATATTCAGAGTCTGTATACATACCTCGGTACGTATGTATTGGTATATATAGTTTTTAGGTCTTCTAGAGGACTCAGTATTGCTTTTGTTCGCTTGATGAGATCTTCATTCAATACAATTGTAATTTTAAGTAGAAAATATATATTATTGATTTCAAGAGGAATTTAAATTAATTTGCAGTGATTTTATCATCGAGACAGCTTGATGAATGTCGTCCCTTCGGAGAACCTGGGAAATATTTTGGTTCCGTATATGTATTACATTTTTCTTGTAATTATTATACACTTGGTTTTGGATTTCTTCAACCTGTCACTGATACCTACATGGCTAGAAATAGAGCCATTCGATCAATTTTCGACATAGAATGTGATTTTAGACACATTTATTGTCATGTGCATACCAATAATCAACTCCATTCATTGATGAAACTTCTCTTCAGTTCTATCCTCGACCTAATAGTAAAAAAAAATATCCTGATAACGCCAAAAGTAATTCATGTATCCTCTGGTGGATTGTGCTTAATTGGTCGAATGAACTAAATGAAGATGTTCTTGATGGCTTAAGCGTGACATTGAATGCAAACATGTGATTCTTGAAACAATGGGATAAGATAAGACTACATACCTAGTCAAGTCAAAGACCATCGGCAGATATATCTACATGATCACGATTATGGAGAAAGCTTCCAGATTTGAGAGAACTCAACACCCTTCAGAGAACAGCTACCTCGCTACAAATATTTCCAGACAAATATCAGAAGGTGATTACTTCAAGAAATGGGAACCAGGATAAACTCTCCACCTGAGGCCAAAATGAATTTACTCAAAAGATTTTACTTCTATAAAAACATATAATTCTCTGATTTCCTAGCACAGAAGAGTTCTATACATAAAATTACCACTTAAAATTACATAAATAACATAGCGAAATGAAGCTAAAAAATACCTGCCTGTAATGTTTGTACTTACGAATCGTGAAATAAGGTAATAACTTGTTAATTCAGATGGCACTTGCATATATCAAGAAGTATTTATAAAACACTGTACAGGAAAAAACGTGACAATGAAAGTTGTACATTATTTTTTAGTTCAATAGAATCGATTGGGTGTACAAAATACAAACTGATTTTATAATGAAATTTTTACATACTTCCCATGATATACAATCCTTTCCCATCGCAAAATTCAACTACTTTGAACTTCAAAAATCTTTTTACTATGAGGAGAAGATATGTTGATAGCCTTTCTAAAACCACAGACGGTAGTTATATAAATGCGACACTGATGGATTAATCAGGTATCACACTGACATACCGGACGTCGTCATGTGATAAGAGATACTACAATGGCACCGGATTCATTGAGAATATCGGAAGGCAATGTCGTAACAGTGAAAAGTCTTTGGATTTTATACTATTCTTTCCACTTTATTATACTAAGAACGTTTAAACATATATTATTATCTTTTTAACTCTCTCTACATATACATTCTCTATCAAGTTTCCTAGGTAGGTAGGTAGGTAGGTAGGTACAAAAGGTTTACAATTTCCATATCTGTAAGACATTTTATATACTATCAATAATTTTATTTATCAAACTGAAATTTCAAGAGCTTTTAGCTTTTCCTTCGCCTGATCCGGAAGACCAGACATGTAAGTTTGGCTTGTGAAAATAGTGTTTCCAAGTTGAGTGTTGAGTTCGGTAATCTTCGATTTGAAGTACATTTCAGGATCAGAGACACTGGGTGAAGGATCAAGGGGAGGCGTCTTGCTCATCACCAATTTTGAGTAGGAAGAACCAAATTCCATATGTTCCCATTCATTATCTTGAATATCAGGCAAAGTTGATTTGATAGTGAGGCCTGATTTCATAACACCCAATATAATTTCCATCGATGAATGCCATGGAAATGTCGCACTGCCATCATATAACTCCTTTACTTGTGTTAATACATTTGTCAGTCCGATGACAATAGTACGTTTTTCATAATTACCAAGTTTATTGGAGAGGCTGTCAAGAACAGGTCCAAGAGTACTCCACAGGGCATTATCGCGAAGTTCAAGCATACTAAGGAGGAAGTAAGGACCTGCATTTCCATTTTCAATAGCACTCCAGAAACAATAAGAAAACGCCAATCTTGAATTGAAATTAGGTTGGGCTTGTTGAACTTTAGAGCTAAGAAGACGCGCAATTTCAGGTAAATATTGACCAAGTTCTGACTTAGGTATACTAAAAATCAATGTGTCCAGGAGGTCTAATGAAAGAGTATCACACGATCGGATTGAGATTAGTTTCTGGAATATTCCCAGGAATGGTATAAGTTTTCCATTCTCAATAATATATTGAGTTCCATGTAATACGATTTGTCGAAGTAGTTCAGTTAATGAAGGAATGTTACCACGAAGTTCCCAAGAACTGGGTGACATTAGATGACCTAACAATTCTATATATCTTTGACTGATAGTTTGGCCAGTAGGATAGTAAGATAAGATTTGTGTTAAAAGCTGGAAAACGTAAGGAACAAACTCACTAACATCATTATTAATAATATTAAGCAAATGTGGAAACAAGGATTCTTCCAATTTAGCAATTCCCAGTGACTGATGACCGTAACAAATGAGTGTAGCAATCGACTCAAAAGTAAAATGAGAAAATCTTGGATTCGATGGATTCTTGCTGATAGCCTCAATAATCAATACAAGTTGCTCTAAGATCTCAAGTGAGTAAGGGACTATAACATCTTGTGCAGCAATGAGAATACGCATTACACATCTCATCAAATATTCGTTTTCGGCGAGTTTCTCAGGTGTAGTAGATGACAGGATAATTTTGAATAAATTTGTTATCAAACCTCCAGTAACTGAATCAATATCAGATTTTCCAAATAAAGGGACTTTTGTTACGGGATCCTTAAGAGAAATAAGTTTCTCAATAGTAACTGCAGAATATGTATAAATAACATACTCGTTAGATTGTAAGAGTTGTGCTAATAAAGGAAATGCTTGAACCAAGATATCGCGAGAAATGTTATTTCTAAATTGGTAGATGTACTTGATCGCACTTGCCTTGATGATAGGATTAGAGGTTTCAGAAACAAGTTCTTGAGCTAAATTATCAGTAAAAAATTGGTTCACGTCCACTAACATGTTAGTATTTGCCACTCCAAAAGATGTGACATTTCCTTTTATTGCAATAGCTGAAAATAAAAATACTGCGGTATCCTTTGCCTTCCAATTTTTGGGGTTTGTCTTATAAGTTTCCAAAAATTTGTTTACAAACTCTATAACCATCGGAGTAGTTTTAGCCTCATCTCTAAACGAAAGCTCTTTTAAAAAGTCAACACATTTACGACGACGTGTACTACTATCCGATCCCTCAATATCTGTGCGAATGTATTCTATCGGATCATCCTCAAATATTTCTTCAGCATATTTTTGTAAAGTTATGTTGGGAATAATAATATCCCTTATAACAGCATAAAGAACAGAATCTTCCAGAAAAAATGAGCCACTACTAGATGACTTAGCTGCAGTTGCTAGAAAACCAATGGCATTTAAAACAAATTCGTCAAATTTTTTATCGTAGATATTGCCTGACAAAATCTGTAGGATTGACTGAATGAATTTAATCATTAAGGGTGAAAATATCTCTTCAAAACGCTGACTATAAAATTGTAACAATTCACAAATACTCGACTTAAGGCGTTCTAATGGACCAGGTGTTTCGTCGTCTAACTCAAGAAGATCATTTGTGTAAACCAAATATTTATGGACAATTTCAAATCCTTCCATCATATGATCTTCGAAAAACTCAGGTATATCTTGTGAATTAAGATCGTAATATATTTCTACAAGAAGATTCATACTGGTAATAAGTTCGACTAACTCCCTTTTGTTCTGACTGTTTTGTTGGATCATAATGTCCGTGTGTCTGAGAAGGGACATAAATGGTTCGGCAAATTGAGATAGAACAAGTTTAATCTCTAAATAAAGGTCATTAGACTGGAATAATGGTCTCCACCTACTAAAAACATTATGTGCAACTATCAACACACCATTGTTGACAGCAATATTATCTGATAACTTGTTGGTTAAGTCTGCAACAAGGTTGACCCATTTGTCTGGAAAGTCGGAAGCAGCAATAAGACTCACAGCCTCGCCAATCTGAGCCTGTAAAATAGGTGGAAGGTTAACCATGAAGTCAATTATATGTTGTTTAACTGTGATAACTTCTGATTCATTGACCAAGTGATTACCATTTTCATCCTATTAATATAGTTAATAATAAAACATCTAGTACTATGGAAATTTCATCTTACCACCCATCTTTTCTTAATAAAATTTTTAAAATAAAGGGAAGCAGCAAGCCTAGTATTCAACTCAAAGTTTTCATCGGACACTATTTTCAAGGTGTCAAGTAGAAAGCCGGGTGTTTCTTCAGCTTGGAGAAGTGCTTGTTCAACTAAATCCAGGTTAAAAGTCATGAAAACAAGTTAAAAATTTCAATTAAACTTACCTTGACCGGTATTGGTGTTCTGAACAGACTCTAGAAAAAGATGAGCAAGAGTACGCTGATCCATTACGTTGTGTAGGAATCTTGAAATCGCTGAGGTGCGTAGAGAATTGAAGAAATTTTTGAAGGTTGGGAAAATACATAGGCATGCCACTATAAATAAAAAAGCTGGGTTAGGGCTTTAGGTTGGTTTCATTCTTTTCAATATTAACAGTAATCTGAAATTTTATTGACTAAAACTACATGCTGTATACACTTTACACGAGTTTATCGAATCACCATCTCTGATTTCATTTTTAAGGAAGTGAAACTAATCTCGTTATCATCAATTGTAGTTGAGTTTCTAAAAATACTTTAGTTAGAGCGTATATTAATAAAAAATAAAATAAAAAAACATACTTTACTGGCGAATAGACCTTAACTGATCTTACATGCGTATCTTTACCATTTTGATGATTACTCAAAATCTCAATTCGAATCAAGAACGTTTTGAGTACCCCACTAATTAAAAGTTAGATTATATAAACAAATATTCGAACTGCCACTTACTCTTCTCGCACACTGTTCATTTTAACATTACACCAACCTCGAGGTTCCTTTAATTCAACTGCCACTACTTCTTGTAATGTATGATAACCTGTTCCAGATAATATTTGAATTTTTGACGGTGTATATGACTCGTCTAATTCATAGTTCAAATATATACTCAATCTCTCAACTGATACACGTTTTGAAAAATGGATATCAATGTAATGAGGCTGGGGCCCATCACTTTGCCAGTACTTGGAAGGATCGTCTTCACATAAAGCTGCTACCCCTAGTCCCGCTTTGAAAGATGATACAGACCAGGAAGCTAAATTACCAATATCAATTAGACCAATCGATTCCATATTTCTGATACCTATCCTATTAGCTTCAATATTTAGTCAAAAGATATATAAACATACATATGTATGTATATATTACAAACCTTGTCCGTAACCCACTTCCCACTCTTCAACTGTGTCAATATCATCATTCCCATCCTTGTCTTCCTCATGCAGATTTTGAATATCAATACTTCCAGTATATTGTGGCTCCAAATCACTATGATCAGTCATTTCTAATAACAACAGAAACAACAAACGAATACGCTCAAATGCATATGCTGATGTTCTAGACAGATGAAGTTGCAACTTTTTGATTATTATGAAGTATTTAACAATTAGCCCTAACCCATAGATATTGGACCATGAAGTTGTCACACAGTTTGAGTTTTACTCTTAAATCCGGGATTATACATGTATCGAGGGACAATTCCTGTCACATTAAAACTGCTTCAAAATATTCTTTCTTGAACATACGATTAACATATTTTTTTACTGGTTTAAAGAGATTTTATTGACATCAAGTTATAAAATTATGATTCTGATGTGAGTGAATACGCTTATTTTTCACTATATTTTTTTTCTAACCCCTCCTATTGTAGTTGGAATGGCTCCTTATGCTTATAGTTCTAACTCAGCGTCTACAGCTGGATTTGGAGGTGTGATATCAAAAGTTTTTAAAAGAACATTTTTAAGTACGCACTCAGATGCTGCTCCAACTCAAGTTCAACCCACAATTGTCGGGGGTGCCCCAAACTTGCAATCACTTTTAGATAGCATGGCGTCCACAAAAGTTGAAGAAGATCAGGTAGAAATTGCAGAAAGGATTAGATTTTCTCTGCTAACACACTCCATTTCTAGTATACCTGAGATATGGTATTCTGTTAGAGATATGATATCATACAATGGATCCAATTCAACAATATGTCGGCACACTGGGCTGAATTTGTTGGTGACATGCATTCAACTCGACGAAAATACAACGGGAAGCCGGATGACATACTATCATTCAATTATTAGCAATTTGAATATAGAAGATATAAATCTTCAGCTTAAAGCACTACAGGCCCTTACAAAAAACGGGGAGCAAGCTACGGATTTGTTTTTAACCGTAACTCCTATATCAGAAGTTTTATTAAAATGGATGAGAGAATTACTGAAAGATTCTAAAATTAAAACAAAAGCTTTTTATTGGATTTATTTTATTGGTGATATACTTGAAAGTAGTTTTCATCTTTTTGCCAAAAAAGAGATAGAAGATTTGATAAAAATTTCATTAGAAGTTATTCCTAGAGAGTTAAAGGAAGTTGATATTATGAAAAATGATCCAGCTATTCTTGATGAAACTCCTCTAGCAGCATGCTTGCGACTGTTATCAATTTGTTCATTGGTTGGTTTTATTCCCAGGTCGATGATTTATGATGTTTTAGTCACTATATGCATGATTCCGTCAATACTGAATGTTTCATACGCTTCTTACTCTACAGCATTGTGTTTATCGAAAAGCCAAAATCCTCAAGCATATTTCAATGGCATTTGTCACATAATTTCTAATCCCCTGAAGTTCAATACTACCATTCTTCAAAATTCTATTCTTTATGCCCAAGCTTCTTTCCAAACGCATGTGCTTGAAATAAAGGACTATGGTATTTCTCTTCTTACAGTCCTTAAATCTTTTAAAATTGCCATTCCTTTATGTGGGAGAGAAGTTGATACATTAATTTTATCTTACATTTCAAATCTCTTTAAGGACCCAAATACGACCAATATCCTTACCTTCGAAGTTTGGGAAGACCCTTGTTTTTCTCCGTTTATTCTTACAAGGATGACAGTTGAAAAATCTTATTTTAGTGACGAGGAATATACACAAGCTCTTGATACATTTCTTGGTATTTTGTTTGATCTTTACACTAGAGATACATTTATTGGGCACAAGAGTTCTATCATTGAGTTTTTTGCCTGCATACCAGATGCGTTAAATGATGATATGGCTCTTGCTGTAATAAATCACTACAAAACCTTTCAATATTGTAATCCTCAGTTTGATAATTGGCTTGAAAACACCCACACTCTTTTAGATGGATTTACAGATCCAAAAAAACGAAGTCTTGAAGTCCGTTCTGCAGTTTCAGATATTATTTCAAATATTTACATCGAAAGTTATAATCCAACTTCCGGAATTAATATTGCCAAAAAGGTGTTCGCTGATATTCAAGATGAACTTAATCTTGATGTTTTTGGGAAAAAGATGAAATTATATAAAAGTATCTGCATACACGCTCCTTTCAGTACGTTTGAAGAAATTACTACACTGGTAATGAAAATATTTCCAGCTCCTTTAGAAGTTGTGGAAGAGTTTGACGATGATCTTGATTTTGATCATCCTCATATCGACCATGCATTTGATTACTACTATACTTATCCCCAGGGAAACTCGAATAAAAAAAATGAAGAAGACAATATTGAAGAAAGTTCATCCGTCTCTTTTACTGAAGAAGACCAGAGAATGAAAATGGTTGTTACAACGCTATGTGAGGTATTTGTTTCAACATTCAAAAATTGTTATAGACGGCCTACTGTGATATATGAACATCTTATTTATATTATTCGTTCTTGCCGTGACTGTCCTGCTGCATTTATTCAAGCAAGTAGACTTCTATGCCGCATTCGTGCTTCTGCAGATGATTATATTTTTATTTCTACGCCTACTAATATGGATGGACTTTCGGCAAGTTTAGGTCGAAATCTGTTTGATGTGCAAGATAGGCAGAAATACGAAGACTCTATGCTCTGGTGGTATCCTGAGAATGTTTCTTATCTTTCTTCGAATGACTTGGAATCCTCTTCTTCTGTTCTCATGAAGAAGTCCATCGCAAAAACAGGTGATGAATCTATGGGTTATATTGATATTTCGCCTTGGTTAAATGAAGTCTTAAATATAATGCGTAGGGGTGCAAGTTGGGAAATTTACTCATTTATTTGGGCACATTTCGGGCCTCAATTGACAAATAATCAGCTTTTTCGTGATAATGAAAGCGAGATTCAGAACCTTCGGATTCTTATTTGCGAGCAAATAGTTGACACAAAAAAGATTCCGCGTGTTAAATTTCCAACAGAAATAACTCGCGATGACATTAAGGTAACTCTAATTCGAACAACATCGTCCCTTCTTTCTTATCATTATTTATTTTCTAAGCAAGATAAGGATAATATTGTATATGCATTTGTTACCGCATTCCAAAGTTCTGAAAAAGCAGCTGTCCCATGTTTGCATGGTCTCACTGTATCATGCATAGAACTTCCACTCTCAGTGAAGAAATACATTTCTACAATTTTTAGTCTTCTCACGTTGAGAATTTCAAGAAGGAGTATCAGTCCTCATATTCTAGAATTTCTTGTCTCCCTTTCTAGGTTATCTTTTTTAATTGACAATCTAACACCAGATGAGTTCAAAGTAGTTTTTGTCATTGCAACGAAATATATTGATAGTGCCTATACACTTGTGAGGACAAACTCTGTCATAGAAGTGAAATCTGCTATATCTGGTCCTACAGTGGGATCTATCCAAACAACAATTAACTTTTCTGACAACAAACTTGTTTCAAGATATCTTCTTGTATTAGCATACAATGTTATTGCATCTTGGTTTTTAGCTATGAGACTTCCAGATAGGAGAAATATGGCCACCTTTATTGTTCAGCAACTCACGAATATTGGAAACTATTTGGGTGAACCTGATACACAAATTTTGGCATTCATTGATATGATCCGAACGTTTACTTTTACAGACCTGCCACTCTCTCCTCCATCGAAAAAGACATTCGACAATAGTAATAAATCAAGGATTAAATCAAAAAGTTGGATGTATGGCAGTAGTATTATTACCTTTGAAACCAATTCCAAAACTGGTGATTCGAAAGTAATTTTTAGAAGACCTATTGGTACTACGATATTTAACATTTTTAGTGAGATTCCAACTGACCCGAGATTGTCTTGCATCCTTGAAGCCAAGCACATGGAAGTCGAACTACAAAATACTAAGTTCACCATAGAAAATAATAATTGGTCTGAGGAAGATCTTCCAAGAAAAAATTCTTTGCTAGCTACTATGGATGAACTGAACAATAAATTAGGTGAATTCCCAGATGTCACTGGACCAACTGATATGTTTTTAAAATTTATGGCACCTATCAACAATGGTTCCAACATGAGGCCAGTAAAACTTCCTGACGACTCTTCTATTGAAAGAGGTATCAGTAGTTTAGATTTCATTCCTGTTGTAGATTTTCACAAGGTGGGTATTATGTATATAGCACCAGGACAACATACGGAAGCCGAGATTTTGGGAAACTCTGTTGGGTCGTTTCATTATAAAAAGTTTTTACAGGGTCTTGGAAAATTGGTAAAACTCAAAGGAAATACTACTATATATCCAGGGGCACTTGACACGAACAACAACATTGATGGCGAATTTGCATACGTTTGGAGTGACAAAATTACCCAAGTGGTGTATCATGTTACTACTATGATGCCTTCCCCTCCAAATCCTGAAGATAAATCTTTTACAAACAAAAAGAGACATATTGGCAATGATTTTGTGAACATTTTCTTCGATGAATCAGAAATTCCTTTTGAATTTGGACTTGTAAAAAGTCAATTTAACTTTGTTAATATTTCAATTACGCCTATGTCATGTGCTTTTTCCCGGACATCGTCGTATGTTGAGGACAATCTTGAAGAAGATAATTCAGAAGGCAGCGAAAAGAATTTTTACAAAGTCCGAGCTATCTGCAAACCAGGTGTACCAGCAATTTTTGCTGCTTGCCACCTTAAGATTGTTTCTGAAGAGAATCTTCCTCTTTTTATCCGCAATTTGGCAATTATATCAAGTAAATTTGCAGATGTATGGAATAATAGGAATGATTACATTTCACTTTGGCAAAACCGACTAGAGCAGATTAGAACATTACAGAAGAGGGCTGAAGATATCATGAAAAATTCTGCACCTACAAATGACCAATCTCAAAAATTACAGCCTGTACTGATCAAATCGCATGAATCATTACAACCTCAAAACTCTTTCTTGGATCAACTTGAGAGCTCATTTTCTGAAAATGATAATTCATCATTAAATGAAAATTCAAACTTCACAATGGAGGCTGAAGAAGAAGGAGACAAGTTGAATACGTTATTAAAGATTTTCGAATTTAACTCTTTCACTTGACATATATTTAGTGAAACATAATGTCACTTTGTATATCCCTAATTTTAACTCTGCATATAGAATATTTTAATAAACAAAATATGATAATTTACTTGTTATTGAAAGACGCATTTATGTTAATATTAAAAAAGTCTGGAGTTTAATTTAAATTGTACCGCACTGTGTAGTACCAACATTGGAAGTTAGTTGAAGTTGTGATTTCCTTAGACAAAATCAATATTTACACTAAGTACCTTTAAAGCTGATATACTAAGGTTGTCGGTTGTGTCGTCTGGAAGATTTTTTGCGTCTGTCACCCCTGAGATTTACCCCTTTGCGTTAGGATTTGATACGGGAGGATCAGTAACACTGCTAGCGGAATGGTAGGGTTTACGTCGTTGCATGGCCTCCTGTCAAGGAATAGACTTGTGAAATATGCTCAAAATCTTGAAAGAGTAGGAATTTTATCTAAAGGTGTAAAAACATTTGAATTGAGATTTAACATGATAAGAATGATCCGACTTCCTTTCCTGAATCAGTACGAAAAGAAATTTAAAATATTTGCCTTCAAGATGACAACGTAACAGATCGAAAGAACGTAATCGGTGTTATTGAAGAGACCAATCTTGATTTTTCTGAAAAAGTCTGCTCCATGCTGGATCAATTCTTATAGTCTTGGAGATAAGATAGTCAATGTCTCCCTCCCTTCACTAAAACATACACTCCCTACCTTTTTTCCATTTTGTCGCCTTTAGAAGCAGCTACCAATTTGGCATGTTATGATAGTATTAGGTATCTACCTAAATGTATGTGTAAAACTGCATAAATAAAAGTTTACAAATACATACATTACGTATTCATCATACTTACCAACCTTAGAATGTATATAAAATATAAGAAAATTATAATGAGTACATATAAGGACATCATATATCAAGTCAGAGTTTAACCCGTATACATGAAAAACTAACATAAATAAATTTTTGATACATTCCAAGGGTCATATCAATGAAATTCACAATCCAACATAAAATCTAATTATTCATCCCTTTTGTATGTTTGCAACATGCTATTTAGGATATAAATTGTTCCATATTCTTAACTGCTTCATTTGCTAGATCGGCGGTCTTAAAACGAACAAGATACCTGTCAACTGTTCCATTTTCTGTTGGGAGTGCTAAATGAGCATATTTGTCTTCGGATTTGGGTGGAAGTGACGAAATCATAGAGTTTAATAAAACATTACCCATACCATCTGATCTAACAAGAACTCTACCCTTTTTGGTTTCTTTATTTCTTAAAACTTTGAAAAATCCAAGACCGATAAGTGTATGCTTGCCATCTTCTGTCTTGTACAATTTACATTTTCCAGTGAAAAGAACATCTTCACCTTCTTCTTCTGTATTTTCTGCTAATGAAACTATAGCCCCACCTTCCTCAGCAGATGTTTGTTCAGGTGTAACAGTACTAGTACTATTTGTTGAAATTTGTGGAGTTGGCACGGAAAACCCAAACGATGAATTTTCAGTTGAAGTGTTTTCAGCAGGTTTGGAAGAATCACTCCCTGCATTAAAATTAAGTTTAACGTATGATGAAGAAGCTCCAGCTGGTTGTGATAAATTATTTGAAGCATTGAAGGAAGGAATTGATGCTGATAAAGAGCTTTCAGCCGTTTTAGAAGAATCAGCTTTGGCACCAAACGTAAAAAGAGGAGTCTGCGTGGATAAAGCGCCTCCAGCTGGTTTCGGGGAGCCAAACTTGAATTCCGGCATTGTTTTTGTTGAATCACTTGTATTACTTGTAACAGTATTGAGATCAAATTTGAAGGTAGATGATTGTGCATTGGTGCTTGTTGGATCGGATTTTGTACCGAAAGTAAAACCAGAGACAGCGCTAGATGTGATGTTTCCGAAACTGAAGGTAGTAGTACTAGATGCTTCAGTCGTTTTGGTGTCTGAGGCTCTAAAAGGGAAAGGTCTAGCTGGAGCTTTAGTAGTACTAGCGGTGGAACTAAAATCAAACTTATTTGTTGCTTCAGCTGGGCTATCTGTCTTAGAAGGACCAAAATTAAATGGTTTACTAGGTGAAGTAGAAGTGTTTGAACCAACCAAAGAATTAGTAGATAGTGCTGGAGCATTTTCGGATTTTTCTTTACCTGTTACCTCAGAATTTTCTCCGGTCAAAGAATTCGACAAATTAGACCGAGGAGTGTATGTAAGGTTAAATAATGATTTTTGGTTCGGGGGACTTGCATTACCAACAGCTTTATCTAAATCAGCTTCTGCACATTTTTCAGAAATATTTTCTTCAGATTTGTTCTGATTTGATAAAGGAAGCAAAGACTCGGATTTAGTAGTAGGCGTAGGATTAAAGTTAAAACCAGAAGGAGTAGATGCGCTATCGTAAGATACATTTGGTTTAAATGTAAAACCGGGAGTAGATGCTGTGTCTTTAAAACTATCAAGACCAGTTGTGGACGACTTCTTGGCGAATAGAGCATTACCCACAAAAAATGAAGAGTCTTCGGGTAATTTCACAGCTCCTAATGGCTTTGGAGTAGGTTTAGAAATTTTTGAATTTCCGCGGAGACGTCTAGGAGTCAAAATGAGGTTTTGATTAGCTTGAGAAGTTGCATTTTCGCTAAAAATATTAGTGGATTCTGACTTGTCAAGAGATTTGAATTTATCACCGTTTGATGATAAGTTAAAAGTAGAGTCCGAAAAATTGGAAGTTTTAAACAAACTACTAGGTGTTGTTGGCTTTGAAAAAGAAGGAACAGATGACAAAGGTTTACTGCTAGAACTTGCCACAGGTTCAGTAGAACTGTTAGGGATACCAAATAGACTCCCAGAATTTGTTGATGTTGAGGAAGATGTAGTGTCCCCTGCTAATGTAAATTTCGATGCGGTAGTATCAACTATTGAAGTGTTGAACAAACTATTAGTAGTAGTTTTTGGGATAGAGTCTGGACCACCAAATAAATTTCCTAATCCTGCGGATTTCGAATCCAGAGAAGGATGGGTAGAAGTAGAACTACTAAATAGGCCATCAGGAATTGAAGATTTTGAAAACATGTTGGATTTATTGGGACTTATAATGCTTTTCTCAGAATCTAAGGGTTTCGTAACACTTTTAGAGGAAGAGTCCGAAATTTTAGATGCACCAAATAATCCAGATGATAGAGCAAGGTTCTTTGAAGGATCAGAGGAAGAATTTCCAAACAGGTTTGATACAGGCTTCGTAATTATTCCAACACTTCCGGAGTTTCTAGATGCACTCTCAATAGATTTGGTGGCTGAACTATCAAGTGACGAGATCGGTAATGAAAGAGTCAGGGCGGTGTCTGCTGAACTAGTAAGAATATTGGCAAGTATAGACGCTGCAGAATTTGAAGGGGTTGTTGATTGTGACGAATTCGCAAATATATCACCCTCTACATGCCGTTTCTTGAATAGATTACCAGTTACAAGGGGTTCATCAAAAATAGGTTCAGATTGCACATTCTGTTGTCGCTTCACAATTATACCAGTTTCTTGTAATTCGTGACAAAGAGAAACATAGTTTTTTGTAATATTATAATATGGGACATCAGGAGCAGATTTGTATATTTCTTGAAGACGCTTAATAAACACCTGATTTAAAAGAGCTTGACGGGTGTAATTAGTAGAACTAACGGTGGTGTTGTTGGTGGTGCTGGATGCGATTATGTTCCGTGAAGGAGCATTATTTCTTTTAAAATCAGATGAAAATTCTTCATCGTCAGAAAATGCACGCTTCATTATAAATTCAGACAAACAGTAGCTCTAGATTCCTTGAAGTGTGGTTAAAAAGGAAGAGAAAAACGAAATTAGGCGAAGATTGAAAAATCTGGTAGTGTCGGGAAATTTTTTTGTTTTTTTGACTACTGTAGTGTTTTTATTTTCCAATCTCCCAAATTTCCCTGTTTGCCTCCCCTTAAATTAATTCTTTTGTACCTACCAACCTATATGCATAGGTAGGTAGTTTTATTAATTGTGAATTAAATCAAGATTTGCAAGTAATTAAGGATATTTGTGTGTAAATCCCTGTAACCTCGTAATTTTGCGAAGAAATTCTTTTGTAAAAAAACCCTTGATGGTGTCCATAAATATTTTCACAACTCTCTTACGATGTAATCTATTCATGATTGGCTTTATGTTTTTAATTTAACGTAAGTTCAAGGTAAGTAGGTAGGAACTAGGTAGGCAAGCACATATCTTAGCAATAATTACAAACGTACGTAGGTAGGTTGGTAACTGTATATAAAAGATAATTATAAAATCTGGGAACAATTGAATGTTTGAACCTTGAAACCAAACTTTTAATCCTTAAACCGCCCTACCCTTTCAATACGTTTAAAGCTTCGAAGAATAAGATAATATAGTTACCGTATATTGCATTACCTACTTGTTTTTACATTCTCTTTTATTGTCATAAATACATGTTTTTTTTAATATTCATTGATATCTTAATCCACCGAGCTTTGTAAATATTCGAAAATGACATCATTAAAGATAGTATGCCATAAAATTCATACAATAAATGAAAGAGGAAATAACTATGAAGAAAAATATACCTATGTATATATATATGTTTTCTAACTGGTTAAGTGAAATCACAAGATTAGTAGTACACCAATCGAATCTCATTTTGAACCAACCAAGTAGAAGCCCCAGCAAGTAAAACGCCATAAGCTAACATCATTTGTAAGTTCGATATACCTACAGCATTTAAATACGATTGAATTGTAACACCATCACTACCATTCTTTGAACTAGAGCATAAATCGTTACCTTTCAAAGGGTCAGGCGATCCACTTCTACTAGTTTCTCGAGAGGGAGTAGATTGACCAAAAATAGGGTATTCAACAACAAATTTCCTGAAAATACCACCAATTAACAAAACTTCCAAAGATCTTTTTCCTACAGAAGTTATTAAAGTAGTGATATTCTTAGGTAATATGGGTAGAACAGCTGTAGTTGCAGAATATTTTATTAAAAAGGCACCCACCGATTGTGTATAGAAAGTAAAATCTGTATATCCCACACGATTTTTCATCCATGGGATTAGTTTTGTTATGCCACAGGACATTCCTAATAATATTCCACCAGAAAGCACTCCAAGTTGAGGATCTAAACCAAGATAAGAGCGCACTACCTTGTCTCCAATCCATGTTAATACTAAATGTCGAAGAATAGAATAGAAACCTTCTGGTTCAGGGTCCATTATGCGAGAAGATCCGAATATAGTTACGTCGAGTTTTTTCAACTGTTCTTTACACCATGGCAATCCTAAGCCTAACAATATAAACAATGGAGCAACCTTTAAACTTTCAGGGAGAAAATAATAAACCAATCGAACAATTCCTGTCCTTTGAAGAACACCAGGTATGCGAAGGAGTCTAGGGGTGAGCTCTACATATTCTTCTTCAGTAGCTTGTTCATTTTCAAATGCTTCGGAATCCTCTAGGGGCGCTGGAAATTCGTCGATTTGAGATAATAAGTTTTCACTCAGTCTACGAGCTTCGCGACGTTCTACTCTGGCACGTTGCCGTTCACGAGCGACAATGGTATGATGTCGATAACGTAACATACGAACAACATCGGGTAATGAAATTGATTGAAGTGAATTGTGAGCAAGTCCTAAACCAATTAGTCCTGGAGTGCGGGGTGTTGAGGTAGACGGAAGAAGTGAAGTAAGAATAGTGAAAGTGCCGACTGTAGACGAATTTAAGCTTTGTAATCTTGAAATTGAAGAACTATCATTTCCATCTTTTACAGAGCAGCTAGAGCGCTGTAAACAATGAGGGCATGATGGTAATAGTTCGGATTCCAGGGTGGTGATGCCTTGAATAAATTCATGAGTTATTGGGTCCATGTTGAGTAAAGTTCAAGGAATAAAAATGCAGGAAGGGATAGTTAAAACATTGACGTGTAACGTCGGCATACAATGCGTAATTTTCTATTATGGGTAATTGTGATATGGGGTGATTAAGAAAAGGTTATTGTTGATATGTTGAAAAAGGAGGATGTTTTTTAAGCTTTGTTTATTTTTTTTTTTTTTTTTAGCTTTATTTTGCTATGTTGTTTATGTAATTTTAAGTGGTAATATGTATAAAACTTTTCTGTGCTAAGAAATCCAAAAATTATATGTATTTATATATAAGTAAAATCTTTGGGTTAGTTAATATTGAGCTCAGTTAGAGAGCTTATCTTGGTTACCATTTCTTGAAGCAATCACCTTCGGTGATATTTGTAGCAAGGTAGCTGTTCTTTGAAAATTTTTGAGCTCTTTCAAATCTGAAAGTTTTCTCAATAATGATGATCATGTAGATATATCTGTCGATGGTTTTTGACTTGGTTCTAAGACCCTCTGGCCTTGAGAGAAATACGGATCGAATGAATTACTGGGGACTATCTTCCGATTTGCAGTAGAATCTATGCCACATTCATGACATGTTGGAACATTGGTATATTGGATGAGTTATGTCTCCAGTTGCGGCACTACAATGAAAACAATCCCTCTCTTTATGACTAGGGCATCTAGAAGGGCGGAGAGATATCTTCTCCAAAGCTGTTGAAATTTGCGATGGTAACTACAGGATAGGAAAGGGTTAAATATCATAGAAAGTATGTAAACATCTTTGTTTGTTGTATACTCAGTTTGTATTTCGTATACCCAATTGATGCTATTTCTCTATAGTATGGAGCTGTTTGGATCATCATGCATTTAGGTCTATCGAATGCATTGATTGTACTTATGACTTTCATCTATCTACAAAAACCCGTTGTGTGGACACATTGGAGATGAGAATATTATTTACTTATTATGTAAGCTCTCTGTTTATCGTGGAGAGACCCAATCGAGGATATTTGAAATAAATCAAAAAAAAACTACTCTACAACACCCACACTTCCAGTTTATAATGAAAGGAAATGACATATCTCAATCCCAACGATCCTTCTTCACGATTACGCTGGGCTATTATTAACGATCATCTTTCACTAGTTGTACGGTTGACAAAGCGGTATCCAGATCTTCTTACCAATCCTGATCCCAGCAATGGTTGGACTTCATTACACTATGCTGCCTACCATGGTCGCTATCTTATTTGCGTTCATTTAATAAACAGTGGACATGATGAATCGGAGATCTCATTAGACTTTGAGCAAAATACTGCATTGCATTTGGCTGCGATGTCAAACCAAGAACAAACTGTGCATTATTTGGCACAACATATTCGAAGATGTTTAGATTGGCCAAACTCTCAAGATGACACGGCATTGTTAGTTGCTGTGGCGCTTGGAAATCTACCCTGTGTAGCTCTGCTCTTAGATTTTGGTGCAGATATGGAATGGAAAGGGAAAGGAGGACAAAGGGCATTGCATGTTGCTGCTGGATATGGATATGGAAAAATTGTAAGAATGTTAGTAGAACGAGGTTGTGAAGCTGACGTGGGTAATGACGGAGGATTTACCGCTATGCAATGTTCCTGGAGCTATGAGGTTATGGAATATCTAGAAAAATTGATTGCAGAAAGGAAAAAACGAGCTGGAAGACCTATAATAGGACCAGGAATGCCTAGATCAGTATCAAATGGAAGTTTGAGTAGCCAAAATAATACGGGAACTCAATCTTTGCATGATAAAAGAAATGGTTCTCAAACGAGTCTTTCAATTAATATTTCTGGGTCTCAGCGACAACAACCCCCGATTCTTCCAGTTGTATCCACTTCAAGACTGCGAAATAAACCGTTACAACGTTCTCCCGTAGCAACTCCCGCTACAATACAGTCAAATCAGGTGGGTCAATCTTCACAAATACCCCCACATAGTCAACCTATAAATTCTACATCTCAGTCACAACCTCAACAGACTCATCCTCCGCCTCAAACTCAAGTACAACTTGTACAATCGACTGTTCCACTCCCCACAAACCAGCCGATTACCTTATCAAAAGTTGTTGCAAACCATTCTTTGGTTGAATTACCCTCTCAATCAGTCGCTTCATCTCAAGTAACATTTCAAACCTCAATGCTCCCACCTATTCAACCATCTCTGCAATCTTCAGTTGAACCTTCACCTCACGTTGCATCCCTCCCGATGTCAATAGCCACTTCGCAAAGCCAAAAGCCTCGTTCCCTATCAACTCCATCACAATCCTCTGTTTTATCATCTCAGACTCGACATTTCTCTCAATCCCAAGTGAGACCTCCAAATTCAACTCAACCAAATTTACGTTCGACTTCATCTCGAGCTCCTCGACCTGCAGATGTCCCGACATTAAATATTCCTCGTCACATAGCACCGTTATCTGTTCCGTCCGTCACTACACGGCGACCTACTAACCCGTCACCATCGGTTCCACCACAATCATACCCATTGAAACAGTCGCAATCTCATCCTCAGTCTTCAACAGCAATTTTTTCAAAAAACACGCAGGAAAAGTCTGCTAATTTGTTGCAACCAGTTAATAAGATTCATTCTTCTCAATCGACTTTGGTTACACCATCATTTGGAAAATCAATTGTACATAGAAAAGATACAACAGGAAATGGAAGTACTTCGGTAGGTAAATCTCGATCTCAAAATCCTGCAATCCCATTTTCGGAACCACAACGAAAGACGTCGGGTAAACTGGAAACATTCAAAGGTAGTAGGACTAGAATTCTTGATATTAACATGTCCACAGGAAGGAAAGGATCGAGAAGTTGATAATCGCTTACATGTGTCCTTTGCATGTTGCTTTTCCCATATACGTATGTGATAATGTACATTATATATCCACACCTAGTATAAACGACGTGTGTAAATACTTACATAGTTTCTTGCCATATCAAGTTGGTGTTTTATTTATTTATTTATTTATTTATTTATTTATTTATTTATTTATTTATTTATTTATTTATTTATTTATTTATTTAATGTTTGCAAGTATATCACAATTGCCATCTGGAAGCAAAAAAGCGACTTGGAAATAACCTAACCCTCTATTGAACCAACTGAAGTGGAGAACGCAATCAGTACACTGTCCAAAAAAAGAAGGTATGTACCTAACCTTAATTCCCACATATGTATGTGTTTATGTGTATACCGTACACAAAAAGTAAACTTGATTATAATGGCAAACCGCAGATGGCAGGCCATTTCATTTCCTTTCTTCTGCTTTTCCTTTTCTTCTTCCCTTCACTTAGCTTCTTTCTCTCCCTTATTTTTATTTTTCTTTACCTCTTTACAACTACTATTGCTACACAGTAACCCTTACTTGATATTCAAAAGACTGGTTCTTAATCTTTAATCGCATTTTCTCTTATCATTTAAATTTCCGACTATGCAGTTTTCCATCGCCACCGTTGCAGCTTTCATGGCTTGCTCTGCCTCCGCTGCTGTTCACAAGTAAGTCATATATCTCTGTTGAACAATTGAGGCTTTCTTTGTATTTCTCTACTAACTGTATGTTCAGGGTTCCCCTTCAAAAGATTTCAAATGATGAAACTCTCTCTGCTGTAAGTATTTCACTTTTGCCACCAAACCTGCGATAACTCTCCACGATGTATAGAACAACGCAATCAATTCAATTACATTCTCAATCTATTAACACATCATGGAATCTTTCTTGTACTAACTTTTTTTCGATAGGAAAATTTCCAAGATCATATCCGCTCCCTAGGTCAAAAGTACCTTGGCCTTGGTCAAAAGATTCTTGGTAACACAATGCCACAACACTTCTTCCCTGAGTCACAATTCATTGAGCCTGAAGGAAATACTGAAGTTCCTGTCGGAAATTATATGAATGCTCAATATTTTGCTCAAGTTTCCCTTGGCACACCTCCTCAAGACTTTAAGGTTGTTCTTGACACTGGTTCTTCTAATCTCTGGGTTCCTGGGTCAGAATGCACGTCAATTGCTTGCTTCCTTCACACCAAGTATGATCCTGATTCTTCAAGTACTTACAAGAAAAATGGCACTGAGTTCTCAATCAAGTATGGTTCCGGCAGTGTTGAAGGTTACATTTCCCAAGATACATTGACTATTGGTGACTTGGTTATCCCCAAGCAAGATTTTGGTGAGACTACTAGTGAACCTGGTTTGGCTTTTGCCTTTGGTAAATTTGATGGCATTTTGGGTCTTGGCTATGATTCTATTGCTGTCAACCATGTTGTTCCACCTTTTTATAATGCTATGAATGCTGGTCTATTAGATGACCCTGTCTTTGCTTTTAGTCTCGGTGATACCAACAAGGGTGTTGAGAGTTCTTTTACTCTTGGTGGCTACGATGAAGAGGCTTTCGAGGGTGAGTTAACTTATTTGCCTGTTCGTCGTAAGGCTTACTGGGAAGTTAAGTTTGACGCCATTGCCTTAGGTGACGAGTCTGCTGACTTGGAAAACACTGGTGCTGTTGTTGACACCGGTACTTCTTTGCTTACTCTTCCCTCAGGTCTTGCTGAGATCATCAATTCTCAAATTGGTGCCAGTAAGGGTTGGAATGGTCAATACACTCTTGACTGTGATACCCGTGATACTTTGCCCGAATTAACTTTCACTTTGGATGGATATAACTTCACTTTGGATGCCTATGACTACACATTGGAAGTTTCTGGTTCTTGTATTTCAGCCATCACTCCTATGGACTTCCCTGAACCTGTTGGTCCTTTGGCTATTGTTGGTGATGCTTTCCTCAGAAAGTACTATTCTGTTTATGATTATGGTCACAGTGCTGTTGGTCTTGCTTTGGCCAAATAAACACATATGTATATATGTACAACCTTTTCAACTGTATTTTTAACTATGCTCTAATTTTTAGGTGAGCCACCATCCGTTAGCGTAATTCATATGTACCAACATTTGAATACATACCTATACATAGTATGAATTTAAATTTACAACTGTTAATGATAATGTGAATAATTTATCAGTTTTTTATTTTTTATTTTGTTCCAAAGTTAACTGTGAGAACATATATCTAATATATACCTGTATATAAAGTAATTTGTATTTCATAGAGAGAGAACCTTCCAACATTTATTCTGCGTAGGGATAGTACCGGGTAAATAGTAATAAGTAGGTAGGTACCTAATATTAAATACTGATAAGATTCTCTTTACTTTTAGTTAGGTAAGGGTGGAGTAGTGACATCGAGATTTTTTTTTTTAATGTTTTGATGTTTATTTTACAACATTGGGACGACTAGTCTAATTGATTTGGGGCAAAATATCATCAAAAACATTCAGAAAAGAGAACCAGGGAAACAATTTACCAAATCAAACACCAATATAAGTACAAGAAATGAATAGATTCTTCAAATGATTTACTTATGCACATGTATGTATAAATGAAATGTGTTAAAAAAAGCAGGAACAATATAGCCATAATAATAGAAATAAGAATAAAATGAAAAAAACATCCATCAATAAGAGAGAAAAAGAAAAGAATATAGAATTATTACTAGATAGCTTCAAGCTGTTGAGTAATTTCATCTAATTCTGCTTTAGCAGCACTATACTTGGCTTCCAATTCTTCATACTTCTTTTCCCATTCGTCCACACTAGTCTCCAATGAAGTGACTTTTCTTTCAAAATGTTCGGCCTTAACATCGGTCAATCTCAACTTTTCAGTAGTCTCCCTCAAGTTAGCATCTGATTCCTCTAACTCCTCTTCTAACAAAGAAATCTTCTTAGTCAATGATTCATTAGCAGATCCATGAGCAGCAACTTCTTCGGCAGCCCCTTTAGCAGCCTCGAGTTTCTTTTCAAGCTCTTCGACTTCACCTTCAAGAGTTTCATTCTTTTGAGCTAAAAAATAAATCTCTTGTTCCTTCTCTTGATTCTCAAATTCAAGCTTTTTAATTTGTGCAAAAGCTTCTTCTGCTTTTTCTTGGGCAGATTCAGTCTCGAGCTTAAGCGAATTGATTTTCTGTGTATGATGTTAGTAAAATCCATTAATATGTAATAGTAAAATAATTGAAGATAAGCCTAAATGGCAATATAACAAACATACTTCTCTTAATTTATCCATTGTGTATGTATGATGAAAATGATGCTTATTTTATAATGATGATGATGATGTGTCAGTAAAGAAAAGAAAAAAAAATAGGGGGAAAAAGAAAGGGGGAAATATAACATAAAACATAAACCAATTCATTTTCTGTAACACAAAAATAAACATCTACGTTAGAATCTTCTTATTCTTTGCATTAACCACATGGATGTTGTATTCTTTCACAAAAACAAATTGAAAAAATAGTATAAAAGTTTAAAATTTTTAATCTTTTAATCTTTTAAATGAGAAAAAATAAATAAATTAGAATTGGTTATATCTGTATGAAGTGCGCATTACGGGTGTATATTTGTAATTATAAATAATACTGCTCAAAGCTTGATCTGCTTCAAAATAATTGGCATTCGTGGTACTTCGAAATAAGTAAAATATTAAAAACTTGCAAGAAAAGCTTTAATTTTAATAGTATTTAAATTGAATAAACCGAAAGTTATTACATTCAAATGTTATAGCAAACATAACAGATACATAATATGCAATTAGGTTGATATACATGTATGTGTATGTACATGCCTATAAAACCATTGAAAATTTAATCGTGAATCACATATTCAATATATATGTTTATAAATACTATTTAAATATGTATTTATGTACATAGGTATAAGTAAATGTGTAAGAAACCATTTTGCTACATTTTAATATTATCATCATAGCATTTTTAGTTGCATCGTAAAATTTGTTCACTCTGTCAGTTTAAATATTACTTAGTTAGGAATACTTTGCTTTTTTCGGTGTTAGAAATTTCAGAAATACAAAAGCACTTTAAATAGTCCAAGTTATGTTTTTTTTTGAAATTTTTGGAAAAGAAAGAAAATAGTTAATATCCTTTACTGTGTAGATATTGAAGTTATCAATCTGCAAGTTATTTGTATATATATATATCAACATGTGCAAGATTTCAAACCAACATATTAACGAGTATAATGTTGATATAGGAAATGCTATAAAAATACTATTGTAGTAGTAATATGATTGTATTCAAAGAGTTTCAAGCTACATATTAATATATTTTTCATATTTACCATGTATCTAGAGTATATTAAAATTTTCAGATATTTAAGTTAGTTACCTGCGTAGATACTTTTGGGTACATATGAATACAGTAGATAAGAGTCGGCTTTTACTCGCACAGCCTACCCAGAACATCAACATTTGCTTTCATAATTCCTAAGTGACCAAACCGTTCCAAAGGTATTTTTTAAATCTGACAGAACATATTCTAGATTATTCTGAATTCTTATGTCTGAAGAAAAGTAGGGCTTTTCCAATTACCCCTAACCTTGTAATTTATGCGTGTTCGTTATTTTTTCAGCAAGCCATAAATCGGACTGAAATATTTGAGTTCCTCGATCATTTCATTTGTTTGATATAATTTAACAAGCTTGGAATAGGGATGAAATTTTTATCTATATGGCTACACTTTTTTGTTGCTACTGCAGCCATTCTAGGTATTGATTATGGTACTCAATTTACCAAATCATGTTTGGTGGCACCTGGTGTGTCATTTGAAATGGTATTGACAGCAGATAGTAAAAGAAAAGACCTCTCAGGTATGACATTTAAGAAGTCACCAACAGAAGATGGAATAGAGAGATTTTACGGAAATTCAGCAGCGAATCTGATGATAAGATTTCCAGACCAGTCGCCGGTTTATTATAAGCATTTACTTGGAAAAGAATTAGATACTGTAAAGGCAGAGTATAGTGAGGTGGCGCCGGGTTTACAATTGATCAAGAGTAATAGATCCACCATAGAATTCGCGATCTTAGGGGAAAATTATCCTGTGGAAGAAATGCTGGCTATGAGCATCGAAAATATTAAAGACCGAGGAAATTCGATGATACCTAAAAACTATAATGATATTATTAGTGGAGTCACCATTACTGTACCGCCATTCTTTACTGTTTCTCAGAGACAAGCAATTGAAGATGCTGCGGAATTGGCAGAATTGCAGGTGGTCTCTTTAATTGACTCAGGTGCTGCAGTTTTAACTGACTTCGTTTCGAAAAAACCTGTTAAACAAGGTGAAACTAGCTATTTCTTAGTATACGATAGCGGAGCTGGCTCAACTACTGCTACTTTAGCAGCTATAACTCAAAAAGCATTAGGTGCTATTATGGTTGATATTCAGGGTGTTGGATATGATCAAGGATTTGGCGGGCAATATCTGACAAGCGTGTTAAAGGATATTCTACTGAATAAATTATTGGTTGAAAATCCTCATTTGACCAAAGAACAAATTTTTGATTCACCCAGCACAATTCGCAGACTATTGAATGAGGCAGAGCGGATTAAACTAATTCTCAGCGCAAATTTGGAGACTAAGTATAGAATCGAATCCGTCTATGATGAAATTACGTTGGCAGGTACTGTGACACGTGAAGAATTTGAAAATTCATTGGAAAAAGATTTACCCAGAATTAATGCCTCAATTGAAACGGCCCTTAAACGAGAATTGGTCGAGGGAAATCCACTAGAATGGAAAAGTTTGGATGGGATCATTTACATGGGTGGAACTACCAGAGTACCCTTGGTGAAGAGGGAGATTGAAAATTCTTATAAAGGAAAGATTCTGAAGTCTGTTAATACTGATGAATCAGCTGCAATTGGAGCTACTTATGAAGGAGTGTCAATTTCTAGACTAGTTAAGAGCAAGAAACAAATTGAGACTACCGTGAGATCACTTCATACTTATGAGTGTGAAGTATTATTGAATGATAATCTTTTTGAGAAATATACGGTATTTCATAAGGGTTCTCCCCTCAATTCAAAACAAACTATTACGTTTCCTTTGGATAGTCTCAATGATTTTAAAATTTCTCTCTCAGAAAATGGATTGCCTATTTCTCTCTTTGAATTTTCTCAGTTGGAGAAATTAGTAGGTAAACAGATTAATTTTACTTCTTACGAAGGGGTAAAAGTGAAAGCATCATTTGAGTTGACACGGTCTGGTATTGTAAATTTAGCAAGTACATGGTTGGAAGGTAAACCATCACCGGTAATTTCACAAAACTCTACTTCTGAATCTACCGATAGTTTTGAACCTATTGATTCTACTAAATCTGAATGTGAAACTCGTACCGCGACACATAATTCCAAACCAAGTGCCCTTAATAAAAAAATTTACCCCCGCCCATACACACTTGGTCCTCGTCCGTTAGGAAGTCTTTTGAAAACACTGTACAAAGACCGTCTTGTTTTACGTAAAGCTGTTGAACTTGAGCGCCAACAAAAGGATCAAATTAGAAACTCCCTTGAAGCCACATTGTATAGAGTAAAAGAAATGCTCTATGATTATGAAGATGATGCAGAGAATGAATTAATTTTAGAAAAAGTTTCACATGAATTAGAGTGGTTAGACTATGAGAGTTCGGGTGCCATTACTGTCCATGAGTTGACAGAAAGATTGAAAAATGCCGAAAAAATAATCGAGGAGCTAGAGGACAGAAAACAAAAAGAAAGTGACCAAGAAGTTATAAAAGATGAACTGTAGTATATTAACTACATTAGTTACGTACATATTTTTTTTACTCAATTTAGTCAATTTTTTTTATCTTTGTTTTGCTATGTTGTTTATGTAATTTTATGTCAAAAACTTTTGTGTGCTATAATATTTATACCTTAATCTGCACTTTCTTTCATAATGAGAGGTTTCACCACAGATCTTGCAAGGCTTCGCATTGGGACAAGCAGGACGAGTGTGGAAGAGACTCTTACAGTAGATACAATGGGCAAAGTTTGAGGAAGAAGCTCTAGTTCCTTTTGAAGCTGGGAGAGTTAGTTCTAAAGGAAAAAAGCTCGGTTTTTCTTTGGCAGACTCATTAAGGAACATGCTTACGGAGTAACTGTATCTACCTCCAAGAACAGGAGCTTTCCTTCCTTTCATCCTTTCCCTCATACGGTTAGAGATTTCGAAGGCACATTTAGCCTGTTATGCTGTGAGTTGGAGGGCTCTGAGATCTTCAGGGTCGGTAAATACTTTTAATGGTGTAAGAGGTTTTTCACTCCAGTCCTCGACGGGTTCACCAGGAACAATATCGTGTATCTCCGCATAAGGTCCAAAGTGTTTGGACACGGACTCTGAGAATCTGTGAATGTCTAGGTGGGAGCGGAATTCATAGACTACTTGAGGTCTATTCTTTCCGTTCTTGATGATAGATCTACCTGTGAAAGTCACGCCGTCCTCACTGGTGCAGTAAAAGGACATATTGGACTTTGTAAAATATTCTACCAGCCTGGCTCTAATTTCGTGTTTTCTTTTGGGTCTCAAAAAGTAATAAGGAATCTGAGACGAAAAAGTTGGGAAGGTCTTTCTCTTCTACGAATATGGACAAACCGGTAAAAGTGTCGCTGAGGAATTGAAGATTTTGATGAAATTGGATATATACTTATAGTACTGATTACATAACAAATTATCTGATATTATAACCCATCATAATTGTAGTTACCATCGCGTTCCTATCATCAACTTCTGTATCAATGGAAGAGACTTGATCAATAATTCATTTTCATCACGGACGATTGTAAACTATATAAAACTGGACCATTGTTAATGTTGGCTGTATCCACTATTATATTGCAATCATCTTTTCGTCTTAAAACTATTTACTGCTGTATGCCTTTCCCTATACTTTTTCCTTCAGTAATTAATTTATTGGAAATTGGTAATCTTGATGTCGGAATCTGAGTCTTGCGATCCATTTTACTCATCGCTCTCTGGTTTTGGATTAGCTTCCAATATCTGCTCAGCCGTTTGTAGATCGTTATGGAATTGGCATATTTGCAAACATCATTTCGTAGAAATAACTTTTTACCACCACCTGACCCTGTGATTTGGGACAGGGACAATCATCCTAGAAATGGCATGAATTTATTTTTTAAAATATTCCTGACGTATTTCAGCAATTCTTTCGTCTCAAAATGCCTGCATAGATATCTACCAATTTAGGTAGGTATGTACATATTACGTAGTGTTGTAAGGCGTTTAATATGAGAATATCAGTGAGTTTAGTTACATCTTTGGGAGTGTATATGTCAACTTAATTCCGATGTATGGAAATTGTATCAAAAATTAAGGCACTTTAAAACATATAGTTTTTGTATTGTTAAAAATTTGGTGAAATCATAATATCCAAAAGATGGAACTTCAGCAAAAAATGCAATACTACCATATTGGATATACTAAAACTTCCTAATATTAAAATGTAAGTATGTACTTGTAAGTATAGGTAAGGGATTTATGGTAATACATAAGAGCTATATACAACTTTTTATTTTCAATTCATAAAACTTTGATATTTTATGAATAATTTTGTTACTCTTTGCTGCAAAAAAGAAGTGAACAAGATCCGAATTACTCAACAGAAAAATTAGCTTCTTCTTCCACAACAATACCTGCACTCGTTTGGCTAGCCATAGCTGACAGACCAAAAGTTTGCTTCAAGCTCTCAGGGGGCTCCAAAACTAACAAAATTCTAATAATATCCAAAACCTCTTTCTTGACAGTCTTATCGTAAATACCCAACAACTCTA
The DNA here is from genome assembly GCA_030568955.1 of Geotrichum siamense (nom. inval.). NCBI lineage: Eukaryota > Fungi > Ascomycota > Dipodascomycetes > Dipodascales > Dipodascaceae > Geotrichum > Geotrichum siamense (nom. inval.). The sequence continues at coordinate 27,117 of JAJMJJ010000050.1, read as the reverse complement.
CTGGATTAGGATAAACTGCCAATGCTCTATAAAATGACAGTGCTGCTTGTTGCAATACCCTTTCGTCTTGCATTCCAGTAGAGATAGCAAGATTGGTCAATTCATCAGCTTTGCCAATTTCACTAAGGAAACATTTTTCGTTTTCAGCAGGAGATTTAGGAAGAGGGTCGTTAGCAAGACTGGTGGCAAGAAGTGTACGGAGTTGATCTTTAAGAGCGGCTTGATTTTGAGACTTGTGTTCTGCGAGAGCCTTAGCATGCTTGTTTTCAGCTTTGCGGAGTTGGCGACGGAATTCACTATCGTTACGACGCTTATAGTCGAAATAGAAAAGGTAACCAACTGTATCAAAGGTATGTTAGACAAAATTCCACCATAGAAACGAAACATAACAAATAATTTGAAATATCACAGAGTGAACCAAAAACATAGAAATCGTTTACTTACTGGCTGAAAGAGCCAAGGTAGATGTAACAATGGTACTAGTAGAAGGCATATTTTATTTCTTCTATTAATGATAAGATATTTTTCTTCTTTTTCTTTTGGTTATAATGCTAGGATAAACTGGAAAAAGGAAGATGTACTTTTTTCTAAGATGAGTATCATTTGAAAATTTTCCAGACCTGTCTTAAATAAGAGGTAAGGGTTGTATTTGGGTCCCTCTAGTTGGAGTATAATTTCTGACTAATGGCTTTCTCATTGTCAAAGATACTTTTACATCTCTATTTTTTGGTCATTACCTACGAATATACATGTTCACCGACGTAGGTATGTATGCATATGTACATTTGTATATATGTGGATTTAGGTAAGTTTATTACAACCTATTGATTATGTTTTTTTTTACTCGAGTGAATATGATGATTACATCCTTATCCATGAGGCCTTTGATCTACCCAGAATACAAAAGGAATTCTCATCCATCTTCTCTGAGAATTTTATCTGTATAGTAATGTGGGGGTATTTTTGGCAAACAACAAGAATGAGAAACTGAAAGATAGCTGAAAATTCACTTAGAGAAAAAACTAATGCACCTGGCACAATTACTGCACCGTTAAAGTGATTTTGGTTTTATAATGGCCAGCTCTCTTTCATGTTGAACAAAAAAACTGTTTCTAATACGACTTTTATAGATTTTATGATGTAATTTATTTTAATTTTTTGATCATTTTGTACCAGTATAGCTTGTATATACTTGTTTTTTCGAGATTCAAAAAAATTTTCAACGACTACAATTCCGTTGTAATAGTTTACTTTGCTTCACATTTATAGTATGTAAATAGATGGGAGGGTATGTTTCTAATACGACTTTTATAGATTTTATGATGTAATTTATTTTAATTTTTTGATCATTTTGTACCAGTATAGCTTGTATATACTTGTTTTTTCGAGATTCAAAAAAATTTTCAACGACTACAATTCCGTTGTAATAGTTTACTTTGCTTCACATTTATAGTATGTAAATAGATGGGAGGGTATGTATGTAATTACCTATTAATAAAGAGTGTAGCAGTTTATGATTGGCTTGATCTCAAAGGAAGAATAAAACGTAGTTCAGACCCCACTGGATCAAATATGTGATATTAGTTGTAAATTACCCTTTTCTTACTGTACTATTCTTGTTTACATATGTACGAATATAAACTTTCAAAAATATCAAATACCAAAATTAAACTTAGAACACTTCTATGTGACTTTTTCTAATTAAAATGTTAATCTAATATGATTGCAATAAGTTTGCTGTTTTATATTCTACAAGACTAATCACTAGTATTATATTATTATCAGATATTCATCGATTTAATTATTAATCCACATATTGATTGATATGTTTGCAGTGACTGAATTCCCTCGACTCATGCACCCCACACCCGCAAATCGTTGAAAAAACCTTTCTATATACATATGTAAGTACATAAGTACATAGCCGTACGTTGGGTCTCTTCAAATCATTAAATCTGGATAGATATACACACTACTCCTTACTTAAATATTATGATTGTATGGACATATGTGTAGTGAAGGAAATAAGGAAAAACTATTTCAGGCTAAATTATGGTAGATCATTTTGCTAACTAACGTACAAAATGAAACTGTAGTAATCTCTGGACCATCTATAACTGTAAAATATGTAGATTTACATAGTTTTAAATATCCTAAATGGTATATACCAATTTCTCTAAGTCAATGAAATATATATCCGATTTTTTGCCTATATTGAAATTATAGAAGTTATTGATTCTCTAGAGACATTTTGGTTATCTTTTTTTTAAATTTTTTTAATAAGCTTTTCGGAAAATTTGGAAAAATCAATGGATTTCCAACGGCTTCTTTCAATATTGAGAATAGTCGGAAAAATTGAAGAAACATGTATTTTTCCCATCACAGATACCCCTCCTCAAAATGTCTAATAGAGCGTCATACTGTCCTTAATTATTATCCAGACTACTGATACTATGAATATGATACAAACGACCGCTACATAGCTATAGTGTATGTACACATCCATGCTTAAATTTAGTTCTAGTAGCAACCAAATTAGACCCTTTCCTAATTATTAATCCAAAAAAGGATCAAGCAATGGAAGATCATTTTCAAGGATGAATAATGGATGAATTAATTCCAGTATTCTTGTTATTGTTTGGGCCCCCCCACATTTTTTTCATCTTTGGAATTTGTGGGGTAGTTCATTTAATTCACACCCTTAAAACCCTATTTTATACCCTCTTCCTAGTTGAAATGTATATAAGACCTGAAATATCATGAAAATTTCTCTCTTCTTCATCAATCCCTAAATCATACTCTAATTGCTAATTTCTGATAATCATGACTGGCCCTGGTGCTTCCTCTTCTCCGCTCAGTTCTAAGCGTGAGGCGCTTGTCCAGGTTAAGGGAGTTAAAGCACTCATCCAAAACTCTCGGGTCTTTTCTATCGCAATCTTTGCTTCTCTTGGTGGGCTTGTGTACGGATATAATCAAGGAATGTTTGGTCAAATTCTTTCAATGAGTTCTTTTGCTGAAAAAATCAACATAGAATCTATCTCAAATCCTACAACTAGAGGTCTTCTTACTTCCATTCTAGAATTAGGTGCCTGGGTCGGTGCTATGGCTAATGGTTTCCTGGCTGACAAATTTGGTAGAAAAAAATCGGTTGTAATTGCTGTGGTGGTCTTTTGTGCTGGTGTAATTGTTCAAGCTTGTGCTCAAAATAAAGATTATATTCTTGGTGGTAGATTTGTCACAGGTCTCGGTGTCGGCGCTTTATCAATGCTTGTCCCTTTGTATAATGCTGAATTGTCACCTCCGGAGATCAGAGGTGGTATGGTTGTGTTACAACAGCTTTCAATCACTTTTGGTATTATGATATCTTATTGGATTGGCTATGGAACAAATTATATAGGCGGCACTGGATCTACTCAAAGTAATGCTGCTTGGTTGATTCCTATCTGCATCCAGATCGTTCCTGCTCTCGGTCTTGGTATTGGTATTATGTTTATGCCAGAATCACCTCGTTGGCTCATAAACAACGGTAGAGAACAACAGTGCCTAGACACTATTGTTCATCTTCGTCGTCTTCCTGCTGATCATGAATTGATTCAGCTCGAGTACATGGAAATTAAAGCTCAACACATTTTCGATGAAGAAACAAAGCAAGAACTTTTTCCTGGTTGTTTAGACAACTCAATTTCATCTCAATTCAAATTATTTTTTAAATCTTATGCTCTTCTTTTCCATAGAGGTTCTAATCTCAAACGTACTATTGTTGCTATCATGATTATGTTATTTCAACAATGGTCTGGTGTCAATGGTATTCTTTACTATGCTCCTTTCATTTTCAAAGATCTTGGACTTTCCGGTAATACTACATCTCTTCTTGCTTCAGGGGTTGTTGGTGTAGCAATGTTCCTTGCTACGATTCCCGCCGTTATTTATATAGATAAGTTTGGGCGTCGTCCTCTCCTTGTTGTTGGTGCTATTGGTATGGCAATTTCCCATTTCATTGTTGCCGGTATTCTTGGTGCATATGGTGATAACATGGCAGAGCACACTGCTGCTGCTTGGGTTGCAATTGTATTTATTTGGATTTTTGCAGTTCATTTTGGATATTCTTGGGGTGGTGGTGCCTGGGTACTTGTATCTGAAGTTTTCCCACTTGGTCTACGTGCCAAAGGTGTCTCTGTCGGGGCTTCATCTAACTGGCTTAACAATTTTGCTGTTGCCATGTCTACTCCCGATATGATTGATACTATGAAATACGGTGCATATATTTTTTTTGGTATCTTCTGTTTGCTGGGTGCTGGATATGTCTGGTTTTTGGTCCCCGAAACTAAGGATCGTACTCTGGAAGAAATGGATGAAGTTTTCAAAGACGAAACTGGTCAAGGTCATCGTGATATGGAAAGAATGACTCGTATCTGGTCTGAATTAGGTCTTCTTGATGATGGCATTATCAACAGTGATCAAATTGAAAAAAATTCACAAGTAATAATTGAGAAAGTCTAAGAAATAATATTTCTTTCTTTCTGTTATCCCCATTCAGCTTTGAAAAATTCAAACTATGTTTTTATCTTTTTATTTTTATATGGTGATTGAAATAATTTTTTAACGATTATCTTTGATATTTTTTTTGTCTTCTATATTTTATATATATTTTGATACTTCTTTCATTTTGAAATAACTTTTTTATGTATGCTTTTGATGTCAATAATGGAAAACAAAAATTGTAAATTACCTTTTTAAATTTAACTTGACGTCTATTTTTAATTTGTCACTCAAACACATGCTAAGTTCTATTTCTTATTTTCAAATCTAATGGTGCAGTGGTATTACGCACAGGTTTCAATTTCCAATTGCCGGTCTGTCCGGGTGTGCTAAATCCCAGTTCCAAGTTCAAACTTGGTATAGAGCACATTAACTTCGGCATTTTCTATCCAAAATCCATATATCCTATTGCGATGCCCTGCGCTAACATCCTTACTATATCATACTTACCACGGTACGTCTGGTTTCTGGTTTTCCCCATAGCCCCGCCATGTTTCCATAATATATCCCAACTTGTCATATCTAGAGTATATACGTGTAACAAGAATACAACTCTCAGATAACAAAAAAAAAGTTAGTTTCAACCGTGGAACCTTAGAAAGTAGTTGGAAAAGCCTTGAACAACTTATTTGGTATGAGCATCAACATGCGAACCTCTATAGAATATATTTTAAATATGTATCTATGTAGGTAGTTATCTATATACAACAATTTAGAAAAAATAATTTATTTAATCTAATTTTGAAATACTATCACTCCAATCCATGTCCATTTTTAAAATACCTGTAAATACCCAATCTGCTAAAAATCCTACTACCTCTATATCTGTCGTTGAAAAAAATTTCTTAACAGCACTGAGGTAGGACGTTTGATCTTTCGATAAAATCAAAATAATTTTTTCCTGTTCGTTAATAATAGATGTTTTACACAATTTAGTAGCACGGGTCGGGGATTTTAATGGGACACAGGGATTAGCACCATGAGCTTGAACAATTTCATTGAATGTGTCAATGCCACCTCGAACGTTAGGCCCAACATTAAATATATAACCCGCTAAAAGACTACCATTGAATTTACGAGATCGTTTCAGAACTTGTAAAAACGTAAGACCTAAACCCAAAATATCTCGTTCTTTGCGGTCTTTGAGATAGTATTTCTTGGGAATTTTAGGGAGCACCAGATCAGTAGCCGAAAGAACCGATTCATTAAGGAAAATAGGACTATGTGCAAGGGCAATCAAAAAATTGGGGGTACGACAAATTCGCGGAGCAACTACATGAGTTGCAATAAGAGGATCAGCAACAAAGTTAACCCCTTGTTTGGTTAATGTTTTGAGGGAAAGGTTAGTAGAATCTATTCCAGTAATTAGCATATTGCAGACATTAGAATTTAAATTTTCTTCAGGTTCAAGATGAAGATGGTTTTCTGTAGTCAGTTTGATTCGTTTAAGTTCTTCAGGTTGAATTATCATAGTACGCCCTCGTTTATGTTTTTGAAATTCGTTAAGGTCAGATATATCAGCATGAAGTTTGACTGCTGCTTTATCTTTAGCTTTACGATGTGAAGACCGCGGCGTATTAGATTCACTCGTATTTAATGGAGTAGTCACCAGAGGATCACTTTTATTGTTTTTACTACGCGACGATTTGTTTGATGTTGGCGTATTTTCATCAGAGATTTGAAGTTTAGAACTTGAATTAGGTAACAATTCAACCGGGGTTGCAGGAAAAGCGTGAAGATCATGGGTAAGAAATGCTGCAGAAAGTATATCATTTGCACCACATTGCTCCTCGGCTGAGGATTTGGGTGTTTTAAACATAGATGGAGATGCCAAGTTATTTGTATCAACAGGAGCTGGAGTAGATTGAATGTCGTTTTTGTTATTAGTGTAAGCTGATACAGAATTTGAAACATCATAACTATCTCCTGTATTGTCTAAATTTGAATTAGAGTCATCATCAGGATTATAGCTGGGAATATTTAAAATAGGATGTGGCGAGATATCTTCAGTAACTTCATGTGGAACATTAGATATTGATGGATCATTATTATCATCCTTATTTAATTTAGCTTCAGTAATATTTTCTCGGTTACTGCTTTGATCATCTCTTGACATTAAATGTTCTTCAGAATCTATTTTCTCCAACCGCCCTGCAGTTTTACTGAATGAAGCAAATGTCTTAACTTCTACAGGTTCCATCTCCGGAGAAGTATTTGCCATCTCTTCACCTTGCGTTTCATCCACATCCTCTTCTAAGTAAAACTTTTTCAAACTAGTTATATCCAAACTTGTTTGTCCCATATGTACGCCACTACTAACACATGCATACCTTCGATCAGAAACTGGCATAATTTCCCATCTAGAATAAGTTTCTTCAAGCCAGAGATGATTCACGACTTCTAAATTCCATAACGTAGCTGCTTCATATTTAGATCCTTCGGGTCGAGCAGCTATTAAATGAGTATTAAGTTCATTTAAAGTACGAGTGTATTTGGCTCCCAATATTCGGACTAACTCCACTAGGTAGTCCCTGCTTGCACCTGTAAATAAAGTAACTCCAATTGTGAAATTCTCCATTCCAGGTAATGGGCTTGGAGGTTTCGGGTAATGCATCAATCGTCTAAGTGGACTAGTCCATCTATCGCGGTTAATAATCCACAAAAGCCATTGGAGGCTTGCCACTGTAAGACCCTCTCGAGAAGCGTTAACATAATCGGGCCCACTTCTTCTCGATCCAATATATATCTGCGTAGTCTCTAGATCTAACTCTGAAACGATACGTCCTCCCGATCCTTGCACGATAGAGGTTAAGAACTCGTTAAACTCCATTGAAAAATTCAAGTCTGATGCTAAAAATATATTTTTACCTTTCAAAAGAGATGATCTATTTGGAGCCTCTGTTATTTTTGGCGGTGTCTGAGATTCGAGGCTGAAAGGTTCTTCTTCAACAGATCGACGCTCTTTAATACATTGCAATAACCACAGTGGCGTTACGACTTTGATTAAAATATCTGCATCAAGTGCAATAAGAGCTTTCTCATCTTTCAAAAAGTCCACTATCACATGTGTTGTCATTATTCCCACAGTATTGTTTACGTACCCACCCCACTCTTTTAGTGCCAATGCCATTTCCTCTTTACTATCAACATTCCCAAACGCAACATTGATCCCGACGAGTGGTTTAAATGGTGAATCTCTCGGGCCATACATCATAGTAGGTCTAATTTTACCGATGTTAACACAGTCACGAACCCACTGTGTTGTGACTACCGGAATCATAAGACGTTCCGCATCTTCATACTCAGGGAAATTTGTGGTATCAGATACTATGAGTGAAAGTTTTTCCAGCCGCGGGTTATAATCCCATTCTGAACTACCGTTTTCTTCGAGATAGCATTTAATTTCATTGTCCTCATTGACAACATAATGTTGTGTATGCTTGAAAAGAGACATTTCATCAAACTTTTCGGGTATATGATGTAGGTTCAATCGATGTATAAAAAGATGAAAAAAAAGAAAAAAAATTGAAATATTTTTTAAAACAAAGTATTTTATGCCTAGATTACGTGATACGCGTTTTTACGTGCCTGGAAAACTCTAATTTAGTAAGGAAATTCATAATGATCTTAACGACTTCAGAGTAAAAGGAAAAGTGCAGTTAAGATAATATTAACAAAAAAAGAGAAAGTAAGATCTAAATAAAACTAATAAAAATACATATGTATACATCATAACTTCGTCACCACAATTTAGGCGGTGTTGGTTTCGTCAGCAATTTAATCTTAAGTTTTAAAGGTAAATTGATTTTTGCAATTTCCTTCGCCAATTCAATCTTTGCTGCTTCTAGATTTCCATCTGGTTGTTCAACCTGTTTATCATAGTCTACATCGATAAACAGATAACCTAACTTTTGGTGTTCCTTGTAAGTATCTGGAAAGTCTCGCAAAATCAAGTCTTCAATTTGATCAACTCTAAGCCAAAACAAACTGGTATTCACAAATCGCTTTTTCTGAATTTCACGATCCTTAAGGATATCTTCGTTGGAAACATCTTCATATCTGGGTGGACTTTTGCAAAAATAAGGCACAAAAAAATTCCAGATTTTCTCTTTTTGTTCATCATGAATCAAGATTTTGGACAATTCAGGATAAATATGATAAATATTTGGTAGACCTAAAATCATTGAGACTTGCATATCAATAACATAGGTACCAGCACGAAAATTACGGGCCAAAAATGGCAAATATTCAATGCCAGTATAACTGTGAGTACCGACAATTGAATCGCTCTGGAGAGTTTTAGCTTCTTCTTTGAGGAGACGTTCCTTTTCTTGTTTAACTTCCATGTCCAACCTATTTTTTCGCTTTTGTTCGTCAGCTTCTAACTGATCCAACATTTTCTTTTCACGTTCAATACGGAGCTTTTCTCTTAGTTTCTTTTGCTCATCTTTTGCAACAACATCGGCAGCAAGACTATCGCTTTTGGATTTGGAGGACATTGACTGGATAGGTTTATCTTCCTTTATTTTAGAATCTACAGATTCTTTAAAAATCGATATCATTTCTGTTTGTATCTTTTCTGATCGTTTAAAATCTTGATCAGTTGGTTTTGTTTTACCAATCAAATTTTCCTCCGATTTACCGGAGCGTTTTAATCCTTCAGGCAATACTCTTTTCCGAACTTTGATAGATACCTTGTCCACCTCTCTGCCATCAATTCTACTTCTCTCTCTGATAATAGGATCTTTAACTTTAAGCGGCTTGGAAAGATCTGATTTCAATGACTGAGATTTTTTGTCATCTTTGAACATAGCAGATACAAGTTTTCCTTTAGGTTTTTCTATCTGTCGAACGTCTAATCTTGAATCAGCCTTAGTTTCACCTTTATCACTATCTCGTCGATCTTGTATACTCTTCTCAGCATCTCGTCGATCTTGTCTATAATCACTTTTATCACCTTCGCGACGGTCCTGTCGAATTTCACTCTTTTCATAGTCTCGACGATCCCTTTTTATCCCATTTTTCTCATTTTCTCGACGATCCTTTTTGATTTCGCTCTTTTCACTTTCACGACGTTCTTGCTTGAAATCAGATCTATTAGTTCTTTCACATTCACGTCGATCAATTTTAATTCCACTTCTTTCATCGGTGTTCCCTTGTCGATTGTCAAGTTTTCCATTCTTCTGATCCGAGCTTTTATCTAAACTCTTCGACTCTGTTATTTCTTTATTCGTAAAATCATTTCTATCCTGACCATGAATCCAGCCAGACCGAGATTCAGAATTCTGTCGATCTGTTCTACTATCAAATCCTTTTCCTGTCAAGAAATAACTTTCAATGAGATCGATTTCTCTTTGATTATTTCCTAGGGACTCTTTTGCTAACTGGAGACTATTTTTACCTGAAGGAGTCTTTAATTTTGGATCAGCTCCTGATTCAAGCAATAGTTTTACAGTCATGTAATGACCTCTCCCAATCGTAACCTGTAAGGGCGTAAGCCCTTCCTTAGTCATACCATTGATAATGGATGCACCAAATGCTAATAAAAGACCCACAATATCTATATGACCATGTCTAGCAGCTAGTCCTAAACAATCTGCGTCTGGCTTCCATCCATTTTCTAGTACATTGCCCATAAATTCTGTGTCACCATCAGCAGCCTTTTGATAAACTTGTTCGCGTCCAGCTCGAGTTGTAAGATCCATCCACAATAAATCATTTCGTATAGGTTGGGCTCTAGCACCTCTCCGGCGGGGAGCATCACGATTAGACTTTTTAGTGTTCGATTCATCAGGAGGAAAAGTACCATGGGGATAATTGGCGGGATCCATAAAATCATCATCTGAAGCATCCAAAATTTGTTTTTTCTTTCTAAAACTAAGTGCAGCTTCGCGTAAAAGTCTTTCAATTTCTTCATAATTTGGCGTATCTGATTGAAGAGTATCCATCGGACTCTGACCTTGAGCATTATATATCCGTGGGTCTGCGCCACGAGTAAGAAGGAGTTCTACGGTTTCCAAATGGTCATTTGAAGCAGCATCAATGAGGGGTGTATCTAGATCATCAGGACCAGATCTGATATCAATAATGGCACCATGAGAAAGTAGAAGGTCTACAATTTTTGTATGTCCCTTAAGAGCAGCTTCGTGAAGCGGTGTGTTTCCAGCATAGTCTCGATCATTCACATCCGCGCCATTTAATATTAGTTCTTTTGCTTCTTCGTATTTTCCCTTATCACACATACGTTGCAATATCAATCGACCATTCGCATCTCTTTTATTCTTTTTAGGGGCACCTAAGACTCCAGGAGAATTTGACCTTGACACCGAAGAGTTTGATATCCCACCAGATTTTTGTCTAACATGATGTTTTATAGCTTTTTGGGGTTTTGGAGAATCACTAAGAAAGTCATTAGAATCTGAAGATCTCCGTCTTCTTAGACGCTTCACTTTCCTGGTAGGAATGTTTTCAGAAATATCTGTCTCCGCTTCAGAGGAGTCCTCCTGTTTCATTGTCGAATCCGATAAAGTGAAATATTAATCTGAATTTATAGGAATCGAGAGAAAAGGAGTACAAACCTTTTTTAAATGGTTCTCAAAGTACAACTAGAGAGTATATGCTCTAACGAACTTGGTAATAGCTAAGATCCAAAATTAAAGACGAGATATAGAAATCTATGGTTGACAACTTCAGGAAAGAAAAAGGGTGTGGAAAATAAAAAAAATAAAGAAATTCTATTACTTCCCAAAGTCAAATCTGGACAATTTACCCGGATGGGACAATATTCTTATTGTAGTATGTATGTACATACCTATGTACCTAAGTTAGTATCGCTTTACGATAAAATTTCTTCTTGATGGCATGTTGTGTGAATCAGGTTGTGTGAATCACATACTATTTACCATTGCATGACTGGTACTATGTACATATTATTCTACCCCTTCTTAAACGAATTCGTTGTATATTTACCATTGAGAGTAGAACAGAATTCACAAACCAGGAAGAGGCCACAACTGTCGCAAGAAACTTTTTCGATAATGGGGGAATCTACTAGAAAATAACCCCAACCCTCTACCTAGGTTTGAACTGCGATATCTTATTTGCCAGTTTGCTGTTTTGTCCCTTACCCACATGAATACTAGGAACTTCGAGCCACCAATCTACGGGGGAAATTTTCCTTTTATTTATTTTATTATATTTTTTCTTTCCTTACAAACTTTTTTTCTTTCCTTCTTTTCTTTTCCTCCAAACCTCATCGAATCAATTATTATCTAATCGAAATGCTCTCTGCCCGTTTATTTTCTCGCAACGCTACTAAGTCTTTTGTTAGACTTTATACTGAAGGTGCTACTGGTGCCCCTCGTGCTTCTGGTACTAGCGACTCTTTTAACGTATGTTGATACTCTCTCCTCCATGATTTTTATTTGTTTAAATCATTTTTCATCTTATAATGACGATATTTAACCAATTGATAAATGCTAATGATTTGTGGGTCAATATAGAAGCGTGAAAAGGCTGTTGAAGATCTCTATGTTAGACAACACGAGAAGGAAAAGCTTGCTGCTCTTAAGAAGTCCATTCAAGAGCAGAAGGAGCACCTCAACAAGATCGAAGAACAACTGTAAGTATTTGCCGCGGTAATATGCATTTCTATTACCATTAGTGATTACCTTGCCTTATAGACAGATGATGTTTGATTGGTTACTAACAATTGACTTTCAGCAACGAACTTCATAAATAAATTTATCATTGTGATGGAAATATTTAAAATGTCTGTTAATCCGTGTATAATTTCGGAGTATTGAAATAATTTTATTGCACTATTAACCTTTTTCACGTATCTTGAGTTTGAGTGTTATTGTGTGGCAAAATAAATACATTAGTATTGTTCGTATCTGGACTAATTGTGAGGGGAGATAGTATTATGATGAAATTGTGGCAAGTTTTAAATTAGACGTAACATTTCATTGGGTTACAATTAAAGTTTGAGACTCCCTTATACAGTGACACCCATGTAAAAACCTTTGACTGGAACATAATAAACTTACGGGGAAGGAGGGGAGACCTATTAATTTGATTGTTCCAGGCATGTTGGAGTATTGATCTAACCATTTTTTTTAATTCAACAGCATCGGGTATTCAAAATACAAACTGATTATATAACAAACAAAGATGTTTACGTACTTTCCATGATATTTAACCCTTTCCCATGTTGTAGTCACCATCGCAAACTGCTTTGAAGTTCAACAATCTTTTCACTATGAGAAGAAGATAACTCGATAGCTCTTCTAAAACCACAGACAATTTCTTGTTCTTATTAGACTAGAATGACCTTCTTTTTTTGATATACACGCCATGTTGGTGGTAGTATCCATCATTGTTGTGATCCCTTCGCCTTTCAACTATTTATTCATATTTTGTTCTCTTGACTTTTTCATTGTTTAATCCATTTTTTCGGATAAATATTCTTCAATCTCTTTTGTTCAGTTAAGCAGCTCAAATACCTGCTTAGCTGTTTCATCTTGTCCTCATTTGCATTTGTAATCTTTCGCAGAAATTCATCGTTTCCTTTAGAAATCGCCAAACTTACCGAAACCAGACCTAAATTGAGCAATTCTGCTAAGCGTGTTTCAATCATGTTTGTTCATAAGTTTCTGTAACTTCGAGCTTGAAATCTTTACTGTAGGGACGTCTCCATTACCCGTTACTTCTTTGTACCACATCGATTTGTCAGTCTTTAAAAATTCTTCATACTAATTTTTCATATCGGTTTCCAACTCTACTCGTTTTGACATACCTTCCTTCCACTTCAACTCTTCTAAGTCACCTTCTTACTAGCAGTACCATCATCAGGACCAGAGTTGTTGTCACCATGATCAGCCGCGTCATTGCAGAGGGGGATTCCAGATGGGTCAATATCAGATTCATTATTATTATATTTTTCCTTTTCTTTTAAATTTTTTTTTCTTGTTTCTTTTTCAACTTTTTTCGTTCTTTTTTCATAGCATTTTTTTTCTTCAGTCCAGTATAAATTTTAAATAACTTCTTTCTTAATACATAATCCAATCTCAAGTTCATATTCGGTCTTGAACTTTCCACTCTCAGAATTTCCCACCCATCGTCCTTCTCAAAGTTAAATTTTAATCGATTTCAATTTTCTTACTTAATTGTCATATTGGCTTCTTCATTCTTCAGTACCATATTCACAGATCGATCTAGCATAACCAGTGTACAAAGCCCTCATAACTGTTCCACTTAAGCCTGCCACTGTTCCATCTAGCATCATACCCAGCAGCTTCACCTCTTCAGCCGACTCGAGCCTTCTCACCCCGGAAGCTTGAATAATCAGTTGGCACTCTACCTTCCGAATTTTCTTTTTTCAGTCATCGTCAATTCTCATCTTCGAAAAGTAAATGAGTACCAGGTTATCAACCAAGTCGATATCCGTCTTCATAGTTGAATCCCAGATTATCCACCAAGTCGATATCAGTCTTCATCCTTGAAGCCCAGTCAGTCTATGGTCATCTTCTTCATAGTCATCACCAGCTTTGAAGTACTTATAATATCAAAGGTATCCTTGATGTCAACAATAAACGCAGTGGTGGAGCTAGCAGCATTATTTGTACAATAGTCAGTTTTAGGAGAACACCCGTTGCACGATAGCCTCGGCGGGTCCCATATTGCTCATCCGGTTAATCAGACTCGGTCAACGCTGTCGGCCTCCGTTGTATAAATTGTTTCCAAATATCATGTTTAGCAGTAAGAATTGTCTGTAGGACTTAGGAGAGGTTGGGCCCCGTTTGCAACCTTTCTAGGACTATGACTGTTACTCTTCGCCAGCTTCTCGGATGATATCCCATCTTCAAGCCTTAAATATTTCCGTTAGCAGATTCTGAAAGCTATCAATTTCTCATAAGCGCACCGTTGTCTCGCCAGTTACCCCGTCAGATCCAGGAGCTTTGTTCTGTGGGATGCTTCGTACTGCATTTTCAAGTTCTGTTTTGGTGAGAACCGGCCTCCTTTAGTCGGCATTGTCGGCATTTGTTTTCCCCATTCTAGTTTGCCTCGTCTCTGGCTGGAGTCTATTCCACAACAGTTCGCATTTCTCTCCAAGGCTCTTCATAACATTGCTACTCTCGTCTTTTAAATCGGGAACCGTTGGAGTTGACATGTTTTCATTACCTTCCTCGCCTTCCAAATATCGCCATCCGTCAGGTTAGTAGGATAGTTCTTCCAGGATTCCCTCCTCATCTAGGCCTCCCTCTCACGTCTTTGATGCGTTGACAAAAATGCCGTAAATATTTAAATTGTACGAACCCTGGTTATCTGAATCACCTCTGAAGCTTCCATCTCACTATGATGAGTGTATCCCACCCTTTGGTAAGCTCTGGGTCCTCCTCTCGATATATTTGCTCTATCTGTGAGATAATCACATGATTCGTGTGACTTTCATGCTTTGCAGTCCTCATCACTGTTGAGCTGTACCAGTACGATTTGCTTACCGTTCCTGTCAAGTCCTATAATAATCGGTGTGCTCTTTAATTCGACTTCTAATGATGATTCTATGTCTGCAGCAATTCTTTCCAAAAGAAGCGTTCTGGCTGAATTCGTATACTGCCTTGGGCCATTTTCTTTTATCGTGTATGGCGTAGTTTTTTCCAAACAATTCATGGACCCAGACGTCTCGTTCTTTGTAGACCTTATCAACTTTAGTTCTGACAGTGTAGTTTCCCATGAAAGTCATTTCTACTACAAGGATATCATCTTTTCGTATTTTGCATCCAATTTGTCAGCGAATTCAATAGATCTTTCTTTTTCTTTAAAAACCTTGTGGTATACTCTAACAACGTGGTGTCTGTGTTTTTCCGCAGCAGCCTTGGCTATTCTAAGTGTGACGCTATTATTCCGCAGTAGCTCAGAATATCCCTGTCGAATTTCCTATATTTGCCATTCTAGCATTGATGTTTTGAGTATTTCTTTGTGATGTTCCCTTGATCATATCAACATCCCGTCTCACTCCAGACACCTCTTGTTTCACTTCTTGAACCTCTTCTTTCAAAATTTTGACTGTTCCGTCTTTGTCGGCAATATTGGAAAACCTTTCTCAGCTATTTTCTTGACTTTTGTTTCGATGATCAATTCGAAAGTCTCATAGTTTTCTGTAAATTTCCTTCGAAATTGTGTTAAGCCTTGTAATGTCCTCCTGGATGTCAGACTTGTAGCGGTCAGTTTTTCTGTCAATGGATTTGATAGACTCCCTCATCTCAGAAAAATTTCTGTTAAACTCTTTGATTGAGTCTTCTAGTTTGTCCTCCCTTCTGATGACTTTGTCTAGTTGTTCCCCTCCCACCCTGTCAGATTCTTTGATTTTTAGTTCGATATCTTCAACATGGCGGTGAACCTGTCCTTAAAGCCCATTACGACGTTTCTATGCTCTCTAACCTTTGTCCGAGAATCCTAAAGGTTCTTGAGATTTTCGATTCTTTGTTCATTTTTTTTTAACTTTTTTTTTTTTTTTTTTTTTTTTTCATTCTCAATATTTTATTTGGCCATCTCCTTTTTCATGGTCATAGCCTCTTCCTGGGTCTTGATCTGCAAATCCTTGTCCTCGGACCACTTGATGATGTGGTGACTCAATTCCTGATACCTTCCAATCCCAACTTCTTGAATCATATTGTATAACCCTTTCATGCAACTTTCAATATATTTAAATCTCTCTAATTTTATTGATTCAACATTACCGAAGCTCCTGTAGATATTAACTTGTGAAGCGAACTCAAGTTCCCCAGGTCGGTACAAGTCGGCTCCGTTGGTTCCTAACTACAGCATCAGATATTTGCTTTACATTCTGTGAGAGAGTTTCTTGTTCCAACCCTTGTCAACTCCTCGTCGATCCTCCATTCTTCATCTGTTACGCCTTCGTTTGAGAGCTGCAAATTCCTGACCCTCCAAAAAAGAACAAGCTGGTTAATTCCCTGCTATATCACAAACGGTCGACTTAGGATAGTGCCACCACGTGATACATAGATTTTGTTCGAGTCACCGCAATAATTTTTCTCTTTAAAGTCACGTGATTATATTAATACTGGCTTAACTTACGAAACCCATTAGGATTTACCATAGAGGATTGTATACCCAATCGAAGCTATTGAATTAAGAAAAAAAATTTAAAAACTTCTTCACCGGAGGGATGCTACTGAATTAAAGAATTAATAAAAACTCCTTCTTTGGTTACAGGGTTATTGTGTAAGGAGTTACACTTTCGATGCAAACTTCTTGTTTGGGTATTACCTACAAATTTATATTGTAATGCTGACAAACCATGTTTCTCTACTGTTCTTATCGAAGTGCTCCGAAAAGCAAAAGAAACAGGTCAAAATCTGGTGATTATATATATAATTCAATAGCATCGATTGGGTATGCAACATACAACTTTGAAACTGATTATAGATCATAATAATAGTCATTCTGCTTATAGTCCCATGTAGTTACTTTAGCAATTGAAATATTTATATAAAAGAAGACTGTGTTATGTGTGGCCTGTTACAAAAGCATCGATTTTTATGGTGCACCTATGTGTACATACATGAATACATTCGTACGTACATAATTGAAATTCACGTGCCAAGGGCACCCTTATCGACCGATATTTTTAAGGTGTCTGCCTAATCTAAAACTCAAACGCCAATTTTTATCTCCGAATTCTACTCGCAATTGGGTTCAATTTGATTATGTGGAAATCTAATATCGGAATATAAAAATACATCATGCTATAAAAAGGAAATCATGTCTCCATATATTTCATCTTTCGTTCTATTCCGTTAAAAGTCAATAATAAAACAGTCGCTGGGTCATTTTTAGCATACCATCTATTCACTCAATATATTTTTAGACTATATAATATATGACAACCCAATCTCTTTTTTCAATCTTAAACATGGCTAAGATTACACGACCCATATTAGTGACTTTTGATGCTTTCGGTACGTTGTTTCATTCCCGCGAATCTGTCCCTAAAATATATCGTGACTTAGTTCATCAGTATACTGGCATAGATGTACCAGAGTCCCATCTTGAACCTCGAATGTATACTATTGTCAAAAAAATGATGAAAGAACATCCACAGTATGGCAAATATTCTTTACCAGGACCTGACAGTGTTAAAGCTTGGTGGAGTGAAGTTATAAAGTATTCTTTTGAACCACATAATATTGATCCTTCAATCATCTCTAAAGTCTATGATCATTATGGAACTGGTGAAGCTTATGCAGTATACGACGACGTCCATCCCACATTAACGAAACTTAAAAATAAGGGTATTAAACTAGCTGTCGTTAGTAATATGGATTCCAGATTCGATTCACTAATGAAAGAACTGAATCTAGATTCTTATTTTGATGGTAACATGTTTCTAAGTTACAATATGGATTTAGAAAAACCAGATCCAAAAGTGTTTGGTTTAGTCGCAGAAAAAATGGGTACTAAAGGAGAAAATGGAGTGAGAATTCATATTGGTGATGAGGTTGGAAAAGATTTGGATGCGGCTGATGCTGTCGAAGGTTGGAGAGGTATCCTTGTAGATAGGGAAAAAAAAGGGCTACCTGCAGCTGACGGTAAACTTGTAGTAGGGGATTTGAGAGAACTAGAAAATATTTTGGAATTAGATTAACCATGCTCAACTCTCATTTGATTAACACACCTATGACACCTAGGTATCTATGTAGGTATTCTTTTTGGAATATATTCATTTTTAAATAGATAGTAAAATTTCCGCAATAATGAAAATAAATTGAATTTCAACATAAAACTAATTCAAATTCAATGAACTTTTAAACAATACTTTCATAATCTAATATGCGTATTCTACAAGTTAGAAACTTCTTCCAATACTTTTCTACCTTCATCAGAAAGACTAGCAATGACACTTTCATATCTACCATTTTGACTAGTCTTTAATTCTACGAATAAATCCTTAATCACCGCAAACACATTGATACTATCAAGAAGATTGTCACTGAGGGGTTCTTCGTCAAGTCCATCCAATGTAGAGTAAAACCCATCCTCACCAAAGTCTTGGAATTTCTCACTTTGTTCATTTAGATAATCCAAATATTCATTTCTAGTATCGCCATCTTCTTCCTCTTCTTCCTCTTCATCATTCCATTGATCTGTAGGTACATCATATCCTTGGAAATCTTCCGAACTAAACTCCTTATTAAGTTCTTCACGATGTTGAATAGCTTTAGGAAGTCTTCCAACGACCTCTAGTAAACCCTTACCAATTTGTCCTAGGCTTTGCTGAATAGATCCAGGAAGTTCTTGATCATTTAACTTAAAAACGCTTACCATTGTCAAAGATGCAAGTTTCAAATCATACACTCTGGTAAACTTCTCCATATTTTCAAACCAATTACTGAAAAACTTTTGGGTATATTGTTTTCGCTCCAAAATATCAAAAGTAATTTTAGGGTTGTAACATAAAGATGCAAGAATAACCTCAAGAAGATTAATGTGAAAAGGAACATTACGCTTCAGATTTTCAGTCTCTAATTTAGTAATGACAGTGTCAAGAATCAAAGGAACATAGTTGTCAACTTTTCCAGTCAACATTAACAAAAATCCCTGAGCAATAGAACAAGCGATAGTCCTATCTTCTTCACCAAGTCTAGCATCCTCAACCATTACAGTATTAAAAATATCGTAGAATAAAGCTATATATTCTGAGTTATTGCCAATAACTGCTGCTCCAAATTGAAGATAATTATCAAACACTGGTGAAAGTTCCTTCAGATAATCAATTCCGTCATCTTTGAATACACTATGGATCTGAGGAAGTAAGGACCACATTGTGGGTGAAATTGATTTTAGACAAGAAGTTCCATTGTCAATCAATTCAAAAATTTCAGTGTAGAAATCAATCATACGTTTGCTTAATACAAATTCAATGACAGGTTTTAGAATGTTTTCAAGCTCCAAAACAACAGTGGGAACATTATCAAGAACCAAAAATAATGTAGAAATAGTTGTCATGACACCAGCGGCCGTCATACTTTTATCGTTATTAATATTATCATCATAATCTTCATCACCAACAAGTTCTTTGTTTTGAAGTTCATCTAACTCGGATAGCAATCTCATTAATTGATCACGCATCTTTGAACAAAGATCAACTGCAAAAGGGGTCAACTGACTCGAAAATATTTCGACAAACTCTTCAATAACACCAGTGATGGCATCAATATCCATCCGATTAGCAAGATCAAGTAACCTTGTCATTATCTCAGGAATTTTAGAAGATAAAGAAACTTTCACAAAGTCATGTCTAACGAGAGCTTGTAATGCCAAAGCAGCTTCAATTTGAACAGGTAGATGTCCGTCTTCCAAACAAATTAAAACTTTATTGTAAGCAAGGATTTGAAGCTCGGGTTGAGAAAATTCAAAATCACCAAACAAGTCCAAAATCTGACAAGCTCTACCTCTGAGAAATCCATGAGGAGATTCAAAATCTGGAAACACACCTTGAACAAGCAATTGTTCAATTTCAGTGTCTGCCATAATCTTTCTACTAAGTATTACATGGGCAATTGCACCCATAATTTTTAGCGCACCATCCTGTTGGCGGGCTAAGTCAAGATTTTGAGGATTCTGAACATGTTGAGATATGATACTCTGAGCAAATTCCAAAGTGTCTCGCAATGTTGATTTTGATCTTTTACGAACGAGAGTGGAAAGAAAATCTATAGCAGCCATATCAGGAGTATATGACTCATCAAGAATATCAATGTTTTTGTGGATATATTCTTCAGGCTCATTTTCAAAATTTTCAATATCTTCATCCGTGGTACAAACTAAAGGAAAGACAACATGAGTAACGATAGTCTTAGTATGAGGTTTCAAAAGAGTCCAAGTATATTTGAAACTAATGCACTCCTGAAGGAAAACTAAAATATTGTATAAAGACGCCTTTCCCAACCATATCTTTCTCTGGACCCAAAGTTCGATTTGTGAAAAATAGACATTAAGAATTTCAGGAACATAGTTTGCCAAAAATACTTGAGAAAATGCAGCATATTGATCAGAACCAGATCTTGATCTACTTGATTTGGGTGCAGCGTATCTGTAAAATAATCTGTAGAGATTAGCAAACGCCCATTTCTTAGATTTGACCCAAGGATTAAGCTCTCTTTCATCGGTAGAAAGCTTGAGTACTTCATTAGGGAGATCCTTTTGAATCACATTAAGCATCAAAGAACCCCATTGGTTCATGCTATCAGGTTGTTGCAAGGCTTTAGGAAGTTCTTGGTAAGTAGCACA
The DNA here is from genome assembly GCA_030568955.1 of Geotrichum siamense (nom. inval.). Taxonomy (NCBI): domain Eukaryota; kingdom Fungi; phylum Ascomycota; class Dipodascomycetes; order Dipodascales; family Dipodascaceae; genus Geotrichum; species Geotrichum siamense (nom. inval.). The sequence goes on along the minus strand of JAJMJJ010000050.1, from coordinate 6,264 downwards.
CTTGTAAATTTTCAAGATATCTCTCAACATTTCACCTGCAGTATTACTAGTTTCATTGACAAGAGATTTACCAATAGCAAGCACACCATCAAAAGCCGCATTAATTAGTACGTCCAAACCTTCACGCTTCTCACCAATGGTCCACCTATAATATTTGCACATTTCGAGTAAACAAGTTAGACCAGCTCTTGTGAATTCCAAATCGGAGGATCTGAAGAGATTAAGAGTGATGTCTAACAACTCCGGCCATTTATTAGGAAACTCTCTGGCAACAATGATGTTAAGAACTCTGACAAGAACAGCTCGGCATTGAGGAGTCACCTTAACTAAGGCCGGGATCAACCTTTCTTTAAAAACAGGCTTTTCTTCCTCCTCAATAGGGTCATTGGTTCCAGAAATAGGATCCCAACATCTATCAACTTTATTTTTCATGTAAATCACAGTAGCAGTTTTGATGTGTTGAGGAGCTTGAGGTTCTGTTACAATATCTAGACAAGCACCAATAAATCCAGGGATTTGTGCGGCGTTTTTAAGTTGCAACTCCGCCTGGATACGAGTGTTAGGGTCGGGTTCTAGAGTTGCCGCAAAGCAAGTATATAAACTTTGAATATCCATAGTAATCAATATGTTTTCAGTAGTCTTTTTTACCGCTAGAAAAGTGGTGGAAGAAATTCCGTGAATTCAGGAACAAAAGGGATTAAATGGGATGAAAAAGGAAAATTATAAAACAGTAAAATAAAGGGGAAGTTAAAATTTTTACGTACATACACTGGGGGCACTTTACATTTGGGAAAATACATCAGCAATCGTTGATGGAACTTATTTTTCTGACAAATTACTGACTAATTCCAAATTATCATAGTTATTAGTTTTACCCTAATCCAGTATTTCAGCTAACGCTCGACGTGCATTAATATTACCACATACCTTTGCCTTTTGGCTAAGATCAAGTACATATAAATACACAGGTGCAGACATAACTACCTATGTATATATATCATTAAGTAATAATAATAATAGTAGTAATAATAATAGTAGTTGTAATAATAATAATAGTAGTAATAATAATAATAGTAGTAGTAGTAATAATAATAGTAACAGAGAATACAACTCTCAGATAAAAAAAACATACCTACCTACGTATCTAATATTACAACCAGCTAAGGAAAACTGAATAACCTTAATTAAAAGAAGATTGACTTATACAAGATGTAGCATTATGTAGGAGCGAAAGAGAGATCAGACAGACAGATTACTCTGATAAACTCAATTGCTTGTATAGGTAAGAAAACCTGAGCTCGAAAAACTACAAGAAAAGAGCTTGTGAATAGAGTTCGCGAGAGAAGGAATGTATCTCGCTAGGGCTAAGTGGAACGGAGTGAAGTCTAGGCCTTGGAGGAGATGTTCGTGAAATACCTAGGTACCTATGTATATATGACTTTTGCATTTTTAAAAATATCAAGTGCATACTTCGCTCTTAAAAATAAATTAAATACTATGATTCAAACTGGCAATGATAATTCAAAGATTTCCTTTGTTATTGAGTTAGGTTGCAAGTGATTATTTATATAATATATCAATAGTTATTGAATATACAGAAAAACTATTGGAATATAGATTATTAATATTCTTTTCTTTGGACGTCCATAGGCACATGCTTAACAGACGGTAAAATAAAAAAAAGAATCATCAAATAGAACGACGCTGCAAAAATATTAATAGAAAACGTCTAAGACGACATATCAATTCGTTGGCGACCAACATTCTTACTTTAATCAACTAATTGCGGTTCCGTATCTCTCTTCAAATACTTCATTCAAGGGTGCACCAAAATTTTATAACTATTAATTAGTCATTTTGAGCATTATTTTAACAACACGGATTATCTCAATTGAATAAGATTTAACTCAATTATCATTGTGCTTTATAATCATTTAAGAAGAGATTATCTTGATTGTTTGAAATGTATTTCATGATGTCTTCCAAATACTCCCGCAGTATAGCTACACTTTGCTGATCCATATTAGTCTGGGCTATTAACCGTGGAAAAGATACAAATAGCCGAATGAGATGTTCTACTCCGTAAACGTCACACAATGATTTTTTAGTCTTCCCTATATTTAATTTCATGAACTCATTGAATTGCAACCGTTCCTCTTTGTACAATAGAATAGTTGGTATACTTCTTTCCAAATACATTTTTATTCCTGATATTATTTCTTGGAAAATATCAACTTCAGCAGCACCAGTAAAAAATTCAGTAAATATATCTGGATCACGAGCTTTTGTATACATATTGATAATATTGTTGACTGTTATTTGACGAGGTAGAGATAACAATCGATTCTCCTTCGTGATTTGTTCCCAATCAGTAACTAGTAAAGACTTGATTTCTTCAGGCACACTTAACTTTACTTCTGGTCTACCAGATGGTGTTTCTTCACGTTGTTCAACTGTGATTTTTGTTTTTTTACCTTTCTTGGTATTTTTAGTCGCTGATGCCGTAGCAGATTCTTCTAATGCTTTAGACTTGGCCAAATTGGCTTCTGTGTATGCAAGAGTACGATCATTTGACACCCATTCATCCCAAGAAGACTTCCATCCTTTATAATGAATAAAAAAGTGTTTCACATCCGGTTCATCAATAACACCCCTTGGTAACTGATCATATTCCTCCGTTATTATCTTCTCTGTTCGTGGATCTTTAACATAAATGAGCCTTGAATCGGGATCGTACAACTTGAGAACCTTTGCTTCATAGAGCATTGGTCCATGATAGGCAAGACATTTAGGTGGAATTGTTTTTGGTGCCATTTGTATAATAATGTAGAACGACAAATAAAATGAGTGACTTGTGCAATATATTTCTTCGAAACAAAAACAATTCCATATAATTGGATTTGTGGTTAGACAGAACTAGTACTTTTATGTATATCTGATCGATACAAATTATTATTGTATTTGGTTGGTACGTAGTACATGTGTATGTAGACACGGTGTGTAAATGACATGGGTTAGGAAAGTTAGGATTTGTCCCAAAGTTGAATTTGTAGTAGAAACTCCACAGCAAAATAAAAGAAGAAATAGCAAATATGAGAACAGAATCTACACACATCCTAGAATTACATAAACAACATAGCAGAATAATGCTAAAAAATAGATGTACCGACATATATTCATATACCTACCTAACTAGGTATGTATATACTTATCTTGGTGCAATACATACTATCACAGATCTTTAATCCTCAATTCTTAATCTCTTACACTAATTATTAAGTACAACATCTAAGCCTTCAGGCTCTTGATGAGTTAATAACGTAACTTGCGTATCTTCACGGATCGAGAATACAGTGGAAATACTTATACACAATGATGCGCTATAGACATCTAGACATAATATACCTATCTACATGTATGTAATACCTGGATAAATATCTGCGTTTTTATTTTAACTATTTTCTGTCATCCAGTTTACAGAAAATGTGCAAGTACATAAATTGGTTCAAAATCAAGAGGTACTATCATTATTTTCTTCCTCCACATAATCGTCACTATCATAATCATCATCATTTTCTTCCTCCACATAATCGTCACTATCGTCATCATCATCATTTTCTTCATCACAACCAAAAAAGTTCAATCCACGGGGAGTTTTAGGGTTTAATCCGTTTGCAGAAGACAAACCATTAACATCATCACCTGTATCTAAACTAGTAACCATAATTTCCATCACCGAAAGTTTCACGGCTTCATTCAAATCTTTAATTTCCTCATTCACACAAGGATCCGCGGCAACTTCTACAGAATTTGTAATATGTTTACCTTTTCCTTTAATTTGATTTAACAATTTCTGTTTCTTAACTTCTAACTTGATGTTCGTCTGTTCATCTTTCTTTTCAAGATACTGTGCAAGTTCTTTAGCTTGTCGGACATTCCTCATTCTTGAGCCTTGAGCGTTTCGAAAATTATCATTATCTTTCTCAGCATTTTTCTTTTTTCGTCTTGACATTCGTCCTCCTTGAGCTCGCAGCATCGAACCAAATCCTCCTTTACCACCACAGATTTTAATATTCCACCGCAAACGAAAATGACTGTACTGTGTAGTGAAGTCGTTGAGTTCACATTCTGCCATTGAAGTGGTGATAGGTTTGCCACTGCTTAGAGAAAATCCTCCAATCTTGCTAAGGCTTGGGGAAATTAGTTGCGACTTGAAATAAGAAATAACATAGCTAAGTGGCGTATCTAATTCAAATTGCTTAGACGAGCGAATCAGAAATTCGCCGTTTTCACAAAATACTGTGGTAGTCATGAAGTCTGCAAATTTATTGAAAATTGGAGGAGTGGGAATGTTCAAAATATAAATTGGGAGATTAGAATCTAATTTTTCTGTAATAGATAGCATGAAGAATTTTACATTTAGCTGCGGCAACTTAACTACCAGGTAGTATTGGAACCAGTTAAGGAAAACTAAATAACTTTAATTAAAGGAATATTGACATACACAAAATGTAGAACTATGTAGGAGAAAAGGAGGAGTCAGAAAATCGAATGCTTCTGATAAACTCGATTGCTTAATTGGTTAGCAACTTGACCTTGAGAGATTACATGGGAAGAATCTGTGGATAGGGTTAGCAAGAGAAGGAATGCAGCTCGTTAGGGCTAGATGGAAAGAAATAAAGTCTAGGCCCTGAAGAGAGTGCGTAGAAGATGTTAGTATTATAGGTTTCTACTTGTGGCCATAATAATACTAATAACTTATATATTAGAATTAGGTTCAAAATGTTTCGTAGTTCTAAACATTAAACAGCAGAATAGTTATAATTTACAAATTCAAAAACAAAGAGATAAGGGTCATTGAGTAGTATTCTCTTGATATTAATTTTAGATATGGAAGGGACACAAATGAAAACAGAAGATACTTGAAACGTTTTGTAATAATATTTATCCAATTAGAATTATGAGTTATTTTTTTCCACAGCATTACACACATATGTATCAACATAAAATTGCTTTTTTACTTACTTGCTGTAAAGTAGATGACATTGTTCTTTAACTTCCTGGGAAATCCGATATCTGATGTACGTATGCACAACGAAGCTGTCAGATCAAAAATAATCTAGTATTTAGTTACTTTTTATTTTAAATAACTATTTTCTTAATTATTCCCATATATCATATAGTTACAAATAATATGCTACATGATTTCGAAATTAATTAATGACGTTACGATTTTTATTTGGTATTATATTATTTTATTTTGTATTACATTATTTTATTTTGTATTATATTATTTTATTTTGTATTATATTATTTTAATGTCTTAGTTTAGGAAGGTACTAGCATATTTTGTGTGTGGGGAACCCTAAAAACCCACTAAAAAATTAAATCCTTACACCTTTTTCTTCCTCCTTTTCTTCAACTTTATTGTTGGAATCCTTTCTCATCACAACAAACATTTATTATTGTCAGTAGTATCAAGGTGTCGTGATATACTATCTGATTTCTTTACTTCTATGGCTACTCTGCTGATATAATTCACCACAGAATTCAACTGCATTCGGTTCAAATTCTCATTTTATTTTATGCTACCAGCAATTAGAAGTCAGTTCTTTGTGATGCTGTTTTCATCAACAATTCTCATACAATCCCTTTTACAATTGATCAATATATTTGGAACGTTTTCTTCCAGCAAAAACAATTGATCACTAATTAAGATACAACCTGCTAAGAAACTACAAAGATTTGAATATCATTTGTTTGTACTTGACTAAATATGGTACCAAAGTTAAGATGTGAACAAATGTTATATTCACACATATGCAGATCTTCTTGTATTGTCAGAAAATATCTTCGAACATCATCATTCAACATTTTTTTCTTTTTTAAAATCAACTGAACCTTTTACAACAATTTTAAAAAATTTAAACTTCTTATCTACTACGACTTGAACGACTTTTACCGCTTCTACAAAATAAGTTTCAACTGGCACTTTCACTACACTCTGCTTGTTATCATGTTTATGATTGGTTTTTATTTTTGCATTAGAAATGTGCCTCATTTTCATTATTTGAATACTTTGTTATAAATTACATCTAAATCTTAGACAACAAGCAGTTCAAACATTTGGAAGCCAGATAGAGTTTCAGCATATACCAAAAAAAATAAAAAAGTCCTGAGGGACTGAAAAGAACCAAAAAAAAGTCGATACATTTATTGAGCTGGCTAGTTCAATATCTGGTGGCCGCGGTGGATACTGTTTTG
>JAJMJJ010000049.1:28515-64217 GCA_030568955.1 Geotrichum siamense (nom. inval.) | reverse complement strand
AAAAAAAAAAAAAAAAAATACAAAAATACAAAAAAGTGCCAATAAAATAAATAAAAATAAATAAACAATTCCAAAGACCCAAACATTTCTTTTTCCGATTTTTCATTTCTGTCCACACAAACCACAAAACATACATGCAGCTGTATCAATCCTGTTTCAGTACATTTATTGCTTTTGGGAAACTACGGAATTTTTTTTATTTGCTTGTTTTTTTTTTCTGCGCATGTTCCGTAGTTTCCAGTTTTGGAAATATATAGATATGGATTTTTTTTTTTTTTCTTTTCCTTCGTGGGAGGCCCTACCTCAAACCTTGAAACGAAACAGTAAACCAGATAGCACTATGTAACTGTTCACACCTCAATTTTTTCACAGTGCAGCATGCTCGTCCATACATGTACTATGTTCAGCAGTGAGTGTATGTATGTACAGTATACAAATAGTATGTATGTGATGTACATTTGTATATGTACGAAGGACACGGATCATAAAACTTATGTGCACTATCCAAAATATGTAAAGACGCTGCATAGAACAACCTACAACCACCGCCAATATTTCAAATTTTAATTTTGCGCACTGGGGGGTCCAGAGTCTGCGCACATATTTCTATGTATGTACTCGCCTATTTTACTTTTTTAAACGTACAAAAGTTCTGATCTGCCGTAGTGTAGTTTCTATTGATGTATGTGTTAAATCCTCAGATTATGACGAAGAGAAAAAAAAAATCAAATTTAAATAAGTTGCCTATATAATTAAAATAATAAAGAATAAACAATTAAGTAAAGTACTATAATAATGATCATTCTGTTTATAATCCCATATAAAATCTATATAAGAGGGAAAATGTAAAAAGACTTAGGCTTGGTACTTAGGAAGGCAGGGATAAGGATATGTAATAGTATTTACATATGTAGACTTCATATTTTATTGATAGTGCTTAGGTTCAATCAATGATGATCATGTTATATTCAGAAACAAAAAGCTTTACAATAGGGTGCACTTTCGATCCTGTTCAAGAAAAATGGCAATACATGCAATGTGCATCATGGACAGTACATAGTACTATGATAAACATAGGGTAATATGTACACACGTACATACATAGTCGATCAATGCATCTGTATCAACATGGTAAAGAATTGTATTAAAATAGTTCTATAGTATACACACTAATGGCACAGTTTTTGTGTTCTTGACCAATTTAATATTAATTTTTTTTCTGATGGTGTACTCAATTCTGTTTCTAATTAACTTCAAATTGAAATCTCGATCGATAAACTTGATGAATTATTATTAATACTGTACATAGTTACCTATGTATGCACTAGCTCTTAATAGCACATAAATACCTAACCGTAGGTACGCCCTCTACATATGTGCATAATAATAATATATGTGATTTTTAAAGTAGCTGTAAAAATTCAATCCAAAGTCTTAGAGAAAAAAAAATGTAAATTTCATCATTCATGATCTAATACTAAGTCCATTAAGTAGCACTACTGCTACTACCAGCCCTACTCCTTCTTGAAGATTCTCCTCTACCACTATTGCTCCTGTTTCGACCATGTTTGCTATTTGAAGCTGATATCATATCTGATATACGTGACTTGGATGATGATGATGAAGGTCCACTTGTAGTCTTACCAAATAAATTATGGCTTCCAACAAGAGGACCTGGTGAAGAAATGGCATGTGAGCCATGAAAATTGGTGGAGGATGCTTGACGTGAGGATGATGTTGATGATGAATGCGATTTGAAATCTTCAAACTCTCCCATGGATAATATTGATGAAGATGATGCAGTTGGTTTGGTTCGACTGAAGTCAGGCAAATGTAAATTAAGTGATGAAGATGTTGAACTTCTAGGGAGTGATTTGGGGGTAGGAGAATTCCCGGTAGCAGCTACGGGAATGTTAGTGTTACCACTTGCTGTATGGAATCCTGCAAGTTGACGTGCAAATTGTTGTGAACTAAGGCTGGGCGATGATGGTTCTGAAGGAATATAGGTCGGTGCAGAATCCGGGGTTGCAGTGTCATTATTAACAGCTGTATTATAAGAAGGAACTCTGGATAATGACTCGATGTTTAAATAGGAAGATGATTCACTATGAGATCCACCGACAAAAAAGGGAGATCCAGCATTAGAAACATGGGAAAATTCAGGTGGAGTTTGACCCAACATATCAGGCGATCTTCCGATTTGTAATCCCCCACTATTTGAACTTGTCATCGAGCCGATATAGGGTCGTCGTGGTGTACTAGTCCCTGATGTGGGACGAGACGACAAAAGAGATGTCAGATTAACTCCAGATCCGGACCGTTCTAGATTAAGAGCGTTACTAAGGTCATTTTCCCGATTTTGAATTTCTTGCAATGCGTAGAGGTTCGAAAGAAGATGGGACCGTTCCATTTGGTTAAATTCGGTGTTGTCTGCATGTTCAGAAGAGTTACGACGAGAACGGGCAAATGGAGTGGAAGATGTAGATGGGAATGTTGTTTCCAACGAAGATTCAGGAATATCTAGCCATAATCTATCATATATTCTATCATGATAATTGGGTGGTGCATTAGAATTGATGCTTAAGGCCAATGCATCTATGTGTGAAGTTGCAAACAATTGATCTTCTCTCGATTCACCATCTTCATTTATACTGTTTCTTGTTAAATGGTGATGTGTAGAAATTGAAACATTTGGTGAAATGAATAAGCGAAACGGTAGGGACGCACGAAGTTCTGAAATGTGACCGTCAGGATTGTTTAAACTGACTGTAAATTTCAGTTTATGGGTGATTCTAATATATTTTGAAATGACACAGTCCTGGGTACATTTAGCCAAACTTGGAGGAACAACAATATTATAGTCCACGGTCCATTCATCTTGACCTTCAAATCCATCGGTTGGTTCAGGTATTAGACATTCACGAATTACTCGTTCTGTGTCGTGTTGCAATCCAATATTGTTAGAAAAGGATCGATACTCCATCAACACAACCTTAATTCTTCCCAACTTTAGTCCTTTTAATAACGGAATCATATGGAGTGTCACTGGTGAGTAGGATCCAACAGCAACTGCTTTAGCTGGTGTAGATATTGTGTATTCGATTTTCTCAGGCCAGATATTATTCATTACCATGCTTTGTGACAGCTCTAAGGCATCAGAACTCAACGTTCGTACAATTTTCAAATGTTTCTTCGTCGTGAAATTATTGGAAAATCTTCCTCTTTCAATGGTTGCTACCAGCTTATAAACCACTTGACCACCTTCCAATCCTTCTACTGACTCCTCTATTGAACCTGGAATAACTAAATCAAACGGCAAGTCATGATTCCCCGCTGCCAACGTATGCGAACTTCCTCCATTCTGCTGACCCGCTTCCAAATTATTCCACTCATGCTCAAACACAATCTTTTCATACTTTATCGGTTTAAACGTAGGCGTGCGAGCATTATTGACATTCGTATATTTCTCAGTCCAATTAACTCGAAGTGTACCATACAATCGTAATGACACTCGTTTGATTGACAGAGGTTCTGCCAATGAAAAGACAACATTGCCGCGAAGAAATGCTGAGGCTGCTGTAGAGGGTGATCCTCTAATAACAATTGCGTCTTTCTCTGGAGTATTAAGTCTTAGTCACCACAAATTAGTATCATTTCTTCACTACCATCCAGATCACAAATCACATATTATTCATACCTAATATCAAACAGAGGCAACGATGTCGTACTTTTGAATATCGAAGGCATTTATTCTTTTTGTTCTTTCACTGCACTATACCCAAAAACCACTCTCGCCGTTTTTTTCTTCTTCCAAAACTATGTTCTGTTTAAAATATATACAAATCTACCTATACAGACATATAGAAACATATAGGTATATACATATACATATAATATATATGTATGTATATATTTAGATGAGTAAATAGAGAATAAAAGATGGATTAGAACATTTAGTAGATTTCTGTTTTTATTTTGGGTAATAAGTACTATCTCTTTTTTCTTCGTTAGAGCCCTTTTTTTTTTTCTTTGGGATAAAATCCAATTGGCGCCACATTCCCAAGGTATTCAGGCATAGACCTAAATATTATGAATATAAGAGAAATCATAGCGACAATCATCCAACACTTTTCGTAACGTACTACATATACGATATACTTACAAACATATGTATACATGAATAAGCATTATATTCTATACCTTTATTTTTTCTCCTTCCCGGATAAAATAAATTCCCAACAATAAAAACCCATTGAATTTTATCTAAATAAACAAAAAAAAATAAAAAGTTTTTCCGATATATAATATTATTTAATGCTAAAATAGAAGTTCAAAAATTAACAGAAATTGGTCAAAGGTATTAATCAGTTAATTCTTTTATTGCACTTCTTAGAACTTCACATTAAGTTACTCTATGCTAAATGTTACGTATATCTATTACAAGATATTTGTAGTAATCAAAGAAATAATCCATTGATAAAATAGGTTCTCTATACATAAAGAAGAATAAATAAAAATTAATATCAAATTAATATTTGAAAATAAACGTTTAATTTTAGACCTAGAAACTCTACATTCTTCCAGATTATTTTTATTGTACGCATCTATGTTAAAATATTTTAATAATTCTTCCGATTGCTTCTTAAAATGCATTAATGCATTTTTTCTCAAGGGATTACGTCTCTACTACATCTTGCTTCTTAACATTTGAATTTCATAAAACACCAGTGACTCCTGGTACTACATACTTGAAAAATCTTTTATGCAATAACCCCTTATCTTAAATATGAGTCAAAAATTATTTGGCTATTTAAAACAGAAGTCCCATTATATCCTTTCAAAATCAGGATGGTAAAAATATTTCCACATATTTTTCAGCATATCATTTTTATACGTCATCGAAATACATTTGTTTACATTCCAATGTTGGTATTTCGTGCGACATAAAATCTATAGTTCTTAAATATTCTGTAGCACAGTTTCTTTTACATCAAACAAACAAGTAAGTCTAGCACCATTATCACAGATATTATTATATACATAGAAACAGTACCATGGCGTAAAGTTCGTTAAGAATAAAAATAATAATAAATCATAAAAAATCTAACATGCGTGTGCTATTTTATCAAACCATAATTCTACGTAATCCACCGACTTCCCAAGACTCTTTTTCTGGCACATATGTGCATTGTAACAAACGCTGACCACTAACGGGGCAGAATCCTCCGGTGTTTTTATCCGCATTTTCAAGATGCTTATAGATACATGGGTAGCAGTATACAATACCAGTTTCAATAGCAGTGGGATTAGTAATGAATTCACCGCATAATGGACATAGTCGTGTGTCACGTTCCATTTTTTCAGAAGTAGGGGTTTCATCTTCTTCGATAGAAGGGTCGGTTGCGCTACTACTACTCTTAGGAATAGGAAGACTGTCTTCAATAAGCCCACGAGATTTGGATGCAAGTCGGTGCGCTAGTTCTGATCCAGACCACCATTCAAGGAATTTAAGCATAAACATAGAAGTAGGTAGAGCGTATGAAAGACCAGTCAGAGCAGAGTTTTTAAATACATCAAAACCTTTACGAGTAGTGAAAAAGTTGATAAATTTGCCAATCATAGGAATGTCTTCTTCTTCTTCACTATTACCGAGATTACCAAGACGACTACTTAACGCTCTTGATCTCTCGTCATCGAGAATGTAGTCATAATTGGATAGACGAGAATATTTGATACCAAGAAGATAATCTGAAACAGAATGAGAACTGGTTTTATCAAACAAGTATCCTAAATAGAGTAACAGGGTAGCCAGATGATAAGCACTTTTTGTGTAGGGATAAAGTTTGAAAAACCAGTAATTAATTTCAAACTGTGTTCGTTCGACAATTGTTACAACTCGTTCACTCTCTTTTAATTTTATTCTCTGTTGATCCAGATCATTTACCAAAGCTTGAGCTTTCAATCTTTCATACCTCACATTCAATTTCTCCCTTACATAAGGTACTCCAATTAAAAACACCAGTGACATCACCACCTGCTTTCTAGTTAATCTTCTTCTTTCTTCTACCAATTCTGGTACTACAGACGTCGCTCGTAGCGCCGCCGTATTCAACAAATTTGTTCTCTTCAACCCATAAAACTTTTCCGTAAAACTAGCGTTCCAATTCTTCAAATGGTAATACTCAACCAATCCCATCAATACTCCATAAATCTCATCGAAATTCGTCGCCAACCTTAACAAATATCGTGGATGCCGTTGGGCATAAAATGCAATGATAAATCGTAATGAAGGGTTGATTAAATCATCGAGTTCCTTTGCTGACAACAATTCAAATAACGTAGGAGTGCCAGGATCAAGTGACGATGAGTTTAATGACGAGAAATAATCCATCGTTAATGATGTTGTTGTCGTAGTTGATGATGATAGTTTTTTGAAAGCACGTTTGAAGTTTTGTGTTCTCGATCTGCGGAGAGTGATAAACTTCATGTCATGTGACAACTTACCTCGGGTTGAAATTTTTAGTGACCTCAAAATGTAAATCGTGAGCTTTTCTATCTTTTTGAGCTTTCTCTTGTTCTCCAGAACAAACTTATTCACATTTCATTACCTTCACATTGTATACTAATGGAACCGCAGTGATATTTTATCTTCATTATACTCAATTCTGAAAAATTGAGTGATATTTGTTAATAGTAAACGTAGAAATAAATGAATTGTATTCAACACTACACGTTTACATCACCATAAAAAGACCAATATATTCATATGTACGTATGTACCTTCCTAAGTAGGTATATGAGAATATCCTAATAGAACTTTTCAGACACTATAGGAGGTGCAAGGTTTAAATTCCGCCTATAATTGTTTCGATTTTCTTTGGAGGGAAATTTTCAATTTACAAAATACCCAAATAGCCTAGAATTTGTTTGGCACATTCCCACCTACATCTTATTACACAATTTTCTTAACTAAAACGGGTGAATCTCTCAAGTTGGGTAAGTGTGGAAGAATGCGATGGTGGCTTTATATGTTTTGTGGATTTATTTTTCTTCTGTGCGACATATATTACTGTATTTATCTCTCTACCATGACGTTGTTGAGGATCGTCTCCACATATTATGATTCTTAATAATCATTTTTCATATTTCGTACATATGTACCAAACCATCGAGGCAGTTTGGGTAAAGAGATCTATGCAGTACTCATTCAATGATTACACCTTCATATATATGGGAGAATTATTAGTCCAAATGGGATCAGATCTATTGGGAAAGAAGAGGAATGTTATAGATACATACCTATATGAAGTGTAACTTTCGTTAGAGAGTTTGAAACATAATAAACGTGTGTATCCTCATAAAATGTGCATACATGGGGTACTTCACAGTGGCTCTCTCTTGGTAATAGTAGCAGTGGCGCAGTGGCGCTAGTATTAACTGAATTCGTTTGGGTTCGGGTCTCACCGTATCACGAAAACAATTTGTACGGTACACACGAAGGCGTTAGACCCTATGGATACATGTAAAGTGTGTTCAAAATAGAAATTCCACAGAAATGAAGTTCCGGCCTCCCCTTCAAGAATTATGACCGTACCCTTTTAGGCTTAGTTGCAACCTAGAGCACATGACAGGCGTTTTAAAACAAAACAAAACAATCGTTTTTGTCATTGCCTAATTTAATTAATTAAGTTCCGCAAAGTGTTCCATTTTAAGACTTTCCGGTTATGGATATTGCGTAAATGACCGAAGCCTATTATGCATGCATACAAACGAAAACTTGAATTTAGCTCTCCATGATTTGAAGTTCTTGCAAGAAGTTAAAAAACATCACTGATTGTTCATACTTCCAATATTGTTCACCTAGTAATGTGAATACCATTCAAAGAGTAAGAACCAAATGTATATGTAAATACAAGCTTATCTAGTAAGTCTACTGTATATTTACAAACATTTTGAATGTACGTACAAATTTAATTTCGAATATTGACATTTGTGTGTGCAGCAAAGAATTTTGTGTGAGACATATGCCCACAATTAAACACAACTGTCTGGAATCAACCAAATAATCTCGTCGCGACGATAACATTTGAATGTTTCAATCTTGCATCACATTCTTCATTCCAATACTTACATACCTACCTGTACCTACATCTTTATGTAGGTACATATGTACATTCCTAGGTAGAGAGGTACATAGGTACATAGGTATATACCATTTCAACTGTTTCTTGTGGTCAAAATGAAATCAAATACATGTACATAAATATGGAAAACGTATTTACAGGCATCATATAATACCACATCCTTAGTGCTATGTATTCGCATATGTAGAATATTTGAAATGGAGGGCCAAAGAGTCATAAGTTGATGTCTGATCTTCATCAAAGTTTCATGTTTCAAGATAAAGTTGACTGTGCATCATCAATTTAGATGTATACAAACTTTGAATGCAACCTAATATTACTATCATTGATAATTATTTGTAAACTATGTTTTTTTTTATTATTATTATTATTTCTTATAAATTATTCTTCTTATGTTTTGAGTTTTTGTTTGTCTCTCTATGTTCTAAGGTTGGCTTACATTTAAATTTTTATTTAACTTTGGAATTAGTTTTCAAATATAAATCTCTATTTTTTTAAAAAAAAAAGAATTGCATACGCATTAAAATCTACTTTTTTATCAATATTGTGTAACGATATATACAAACGAATGTCTTTTTTTATATATTCTAAAAACAGTGGTGCTCGTCTATTTAGATAAAATTACGATTGACTCCTACCCCTTCTCACACATATTGATCACAAACTCTACTTGTTGTAGGTTCCAACTTAGTTATTAAGATCAACAGTTTATTCGAGAAAGCTACAAAATTTTGAAAATATGTATATGATAATATGAATGTAATAGTAAAACCAAAGAATTATACATATATTTTTGTATTTTTTCTCTTCTTCTTTTTTAACTGTTTAAATGAGGAATGGAATATTAGCTTTAATTTAATTACAAACCTTATGTACGTACTTATTGTATGTAAGAAATTATATTAATTTTACATAGAAAGATATATTGAAAAATGATTTTTCATATATTTTCCAATTGCGTTTTGTCAATAATAACAATTTCAGAACATTCTAGGTAGGTAGGTAGGTGGGTATACTATTTTTCCATTTGAATGCATGTGTACTAGTCAGTTGGGATGGGGTGATTAGCATTTTCCACCAATGTCCTTTCAGAATCATTAGGAAATGTCGTTAGTGGTATATAGATTGACTCAGATACATCGTAATTTGGGAAAGTGATCTGTCTGTATAAAGTTAGAACTTGGTCAATAATCGGGTCTTTGATCATAAGAAGTCCAGGAAGTTGTGTTGTTACAACAAAGTCTAACAGAATATAGGAAATACATTCATGAATCTCGTTCACTGCGCAATCGGGCTTAAACCTTTCCGTATTTTTCAAGATAATACAATTAGAGTGGGTAGCATTGTTAAAATTATTGATGTTGGATTTTAGAAAGTGAAAAATACTTATAGGGCTTGATATCTTGGCAAGGCAGTTGGAAGACTTTTGGATCTGGAGCGTTGATGTAACTAATGAACCCATTATTCCAGTGTCAGTCAAATAAGAATAGTTGTTATGTAGTTGGGGATCGGGCCTATAATATTCAAAATATGATATAGCATATTTAAGACATTGCACTGCAGTTATTCTCAAGGAGGTGTATTCCGATTTTATTATAATAGAAATATAGTACCATAGTCGACATCTAGCTGAAAGTTGTATTGCCATAGGAAAATTTGATTTCATCAGTGTGATAAAAAGAATAAGATGACTGTGAAGTGTTGCTAATTCGCTTTGATTTATTTCTGTGCCTGTTAAAAGTGTATCAAAGTCATTGATACTATATGACAATATAGGTGATAACATAACATGAAAATAGGAGTCTACGACTTTTTCTTGAAATCCAACGTATAAATTGTCCAAAACAAGATTGTTGTATACTGAGAAGTTGTTGTCAAGTAAAATGGCCAGAATTTCAAAAGCCTGGGTTTTCATACCTGCGTCTTGAGAAATAAGAACATTCTGAGTAATGTCGTGAGGTATATATTCAAAATCAACCCCACCCCAATGGTTCATTTTGGAAAGTACATATTTGCCATTTACACCTAGAAGCGAAGATAATATGTCTAACCCATATTTTACTAGGTCCTTCTTGCCAATTGAGTATCGTATCAAAGAAACTATACCATATTGTAGAAGAATTTCAATTGACAATAGTTTTTCAGAAGTAGAGTTAAAACTTATAATAGATTCCACCATTTGCTTAATTAAATGAATTCCGATAACTCGTTTTTTTTCTAGGTCTTGCGATAGATCTAATTCAGAGCTATTACCGTAGAGGCTCATTAATTCATACATTTTTTCATTTTTCCTAAGAAGCTTGAAAGTTATTTCAGCCATCTTTTCCTGACGCATCTCCCTAAGAAAATTAACAGTTCTATCCAGTAAATATGGACTCAGAATGCCTTGCAAAAACTGAAGACGATATACTTGTATCATTTGAGCTTCTAAACTTTTATCGTCCAATTCAAATGCATATATGATCTTAGGCTTCCTTTTAAAGATAGATCTAAAATGCATTTTGAAACTACTGTCGGAAAAAGAATCTAGAACTGTTAGATTTTGGACCACGTTCTAATGTAATTTTTGTTTACTTACATTCAAAAATACCTAAAATATTTGTGACATAGTTATCCTGAATCAAATCTGAAATAATTTTTGCATCGTTCAAACTGACTAATCTATGTTAGAATTGCAAAGTATTTTGGTTAAATAGCAAACTACTAACAATACTCACATATTAATTTTAATATCTCTATCAACTGTGCGATAACAATTCCATCTTGATTTTCTTCTGCACCAGGAAACATTTCCACGATTTTTTCATGAAATTTTGTAATGGTAAATTCAAATGCCAAAGCAGGTCTGACATGTTGCTTGTGACATAAATTCTCCATTTCATGAAGAAATATATGCAGATCCTTTACCTGGGGGTTGAAACAGTTAATCAGGGGACCTGTCAAAATTGAATTTGATTCCTGTGCATTATCATCACAAATATTTTGTGTAATTGTTAAATCAGTTAAAGTATTTGTTTGTTTTTCCCAAATAAAATCCATCAAACTTGTTAATTCCTCATCAGATTGAAATTTAATTCCCACATCTTCCATAAATTGGTCCCTGAAAATAATAGATTTAGAATTTGTATAATTGACTTCCATTGTATTTGTCAAAATTAAATCAAGAATAGGACAAAACTCTGTAACTATGGAATAAATAATGATTCGGGGATTTTGTTCACCATCTTTTAATTCAAATACTTTTTCACCTTCACCGATAAATTCCCATTTCTTATTAGTGAGTTGAAATACCTTTGCATATTTGCAGATAATTGAATCAAAATCAGAATCCAGAAACATATTATAAAGAATAAAATAAAGCTAACATAAATATGATTTTTGTTGTTCAAACTAGAGTTATAGCTGCAGTTGATCTTTCAAAAAAAATTGATTATCAGTATTTTTCGTTGACCTTAATAATTCACACTTGATAAAATATATATATGTTTTTAAAGAAGTTCCAGTTAATTGCTAATTTGACAAAATGTGACTCTGGAAGTACCTAGAAGTTTTTTGAGTACAAGGCAAAATATAGATTAAAATAATTAGGAAAAAATATACAAAGAATTACCAGGGAATATAAATATATATCATAGAAAAACAATTTTTTGGTGGTTATATATATCACAAATAAATATTTGTAGATTAGTGCATGACATTTTTAATCTATTTAACATCTCTCTTCTGACATCTACATTTTAAAAAGAAAGAAAAAAATAGGGAAGAAAATACACCTCGCATTTAGTTCTATGATTGATTTAAAGTATGATATTATGTTCATTAAATTCAAATGGTTTGTTCCAAGGTTAGTATACCATTTTAAGGTTTTTGTGCCCTGAACTTTTGATAAATTTGTAATTTATTTATATGCTCTTTAGTTCTTAAATTGGTACCTTGATGAAGGCATGATATTGTTGTCTAAAGAATAGGTGTTTATGTTCGACATAGAGAACTTTTTATTTAGCTGATATAAAAAGCACTACTTGAGAGATGATCCTTGAAGTTTAATAAGTGATAATTATTTTGGTAGGACGTAACATATATTATAAAAGCCATTTTCATACTGTTCTATAATTTAACCAGGATAAGGAAGAAAAGTATAATACTTAAGACTTACAACAACTCCGGGAAACCGCGGATAATTTTTTTTTACGGCTCTCTCCGAAGAAGAAATTAGTTATTTTAGATAATGTGAAACTTGCCGTAATATCTTGAGAAAATTTTTCTAATAATACTTATTCATCAACTTTTAGACAAAATTCCTATTTATTGTCAGAGACTTTAGATCGCACGATTGGCCTTGTAGAGAGTTCTACTTTCGTGTTTGTATTATCAGAACTTTTCTTTGAATTTTTTTGATTTATTTCAAACCATCATTTTGATCTTTGTATCGTCAGTCAAGATGGGAAATCACCGAATAAACGAAGAACAGAGACTCTTATTGGAGAATAATACACGAGAGATATACGGCATTCAACATGATAGTTTTAAACCAGAAGGTGAACAAATTCAACATGGGAGGTTAAAGCCTTTTACTTATATGACTACACGACACTTTTGGACAGTTTTGGTTTTAGGTCAAATTCTATCTCTTTGCATTACTTCAACAAATACCTTTTCTACTTATATTGTTGATTCTGGAAATTCTAGTCCGGCATTTCAAAGTTTAGCCCATTATGTTTTGATGACGATGGTCTTTTTACCTTACACAATCTTCAGAATCGGTGGGTTTAAACATTATGGCCAAATGCTGGCTTCTGAAGGATGGAAGTTTTTGTTGTTGGGTTTGGCTGATACGCAGGGAAATTACTTCATCGTAAAGGCATATCAGACTACCAACCTTTTGAGTGTTGCCTTGTTGGATAATATGGCTATTGTTTTTGTAGTACTTTTGTCATTTTGGTTTCTTAATGTTAGATATCATTGGACGCAGTTTGCTGGTATTGGAATATGTGTTGTCGGTGTGTTTATTATTATTTTATCAAATCTAATGATGCCTCATAGAAATGAGTTTTTACGAGCTACTGACGTTCTTAAAGGTGATTTATTTGTTATCCTTAGTACATTTTGTTACGGATCTTCCAACGTTATAGAAGAGTTTCTTGTTTCAAAACGCCCTGTCTATGAAGTTTTAAGTCATATGGGTCTTTTTGGTTCCATTATTATAAGTCTTCAAATTTTTCTATTTGAAAAAGAGTCTTCAGGTAATATTGAATGGTCTCTTCCAGTTTTTGGATACTTCTGTGGATTCTCTTTATCCTTATTCTTAATGTATATTCTTACTCCTATAATGCTTAGAATGTCATCAAGCGCATTCTACAATATCTCTCTTTTGACAAGTGATTTCTGGGCATTAATTATTGGAGTTGAAGTCTTTAGATACCATATTTTTTGGTTATATCCTGTTGGATTTGTATCAACTATCACCGGTGTTATCATTTACTATTTGGTCCCATATTCTAAATTTGGCGAATCTTTTAAGCCATGGCTAGGAGAACTCCAGGAAAATGGTATTGTGGGAGTTGGAACTGCCGCCAAAAAATTTAGATCTGGATTAATTCCAGTTGACATTGCATGATATATGACTTTTATTATTATTATTTTTCACATAGTTACCTACCTAAATAACTCCCACATGTGCATGTAAGATTTATTTAAAAAAATGGTATCCTGAATGAAAGATATCAATGAGAAATGTATTGGAATTATGTTTCTCGAGCGATATTTGTTTTATTCTATTTTATATTATTGTATTTTATTGAATTTTATTTCTTCTATATTTTGTTTTGCACTGTACATATAAAGTAATATTGTATAGATCATTGATTTAGTTGCTCTTATGTAAAACATTTACATGTTGTGCTCAGTTTCGCAAGCTAAATAAGTACCTTGTTTCTCAGTTTGTAAGATTAATAATAACTTTTTTAAGTTGACAATTACTGTAGCACTATTATTTAATAAAAATTGGATTGATATAAAGATTGATTTATACAATTAAAAAGATGGGACAGTGAAATATTACAGGGGTCAGTTTATCTTAAGTGGAGTTCGCCTCAGAATACAAAAGGATACAAG
Source organism: Geotrichum siamense (nom. inval.) (assembly GCA_030568955.1). Taxonomy (NCBI): domain Eukaryota; kingdom Fungi; phylum Ascomycota; class Dipodascomycetes; order Dipodascales; family Dipodascaceae; genus Geotrichum; species Geotrichum siamense (nom. inval.). The sequence continues at coordinate 49,959 of JAJMJJ010000049.1, read as the reverse complement.
TTAAAATAAACAATTTCCTATTATATTTCTTAGAAACATGTATAGTTGTTTATTTAACAACGTGTTGAACAATCTGGATTATACCAACTTTGGAATAAAATAAATGGATATTGATAGAAATTTTATAATTGATATTAATTCTTTTTTGTATCGTGATATAGTTATAAAAAATTATTTATTTAAATCCAATTTTTTGTATGATTCCATATTGATTGTATTACTATGAAATTCATTCTGTAGATTTTGAGAGTCGATAGCACTAGTATAAAGAAATTTTTGTAACTTTTTTAAATTCATTTCACAAATTAATTTAGCTATTGGTGCTTCTCAGTACTCACTACAATCACTATGTGGAATAATATCATATCTACTTATTTTAGGATCAAAATATTCTGGAACAGGTAGATCTTTTTTTCAATCATATTTCCAGTAATATTAGTGTAGTTCAATTAGGTTTTTCTAAATCAATTCTAGTTTCAAAATCAATTTTGAATAAGTTATTATAATAGATTGAAAAGTTTTCATAAGCCATTGGAAAAATTTTATTGATATTATTTTTACGTACGCTGAAATCGTAAATATATTTGGATTCTGATATGATTTTTAATGATTGGCCTCCTATTTTCAAAATAATTTCAATTGATAGTTTCATACTTTTGAATAGTTGGCTAGAAACGTATCATACAACTTTTTATATGTCTAGGTAGCATGGAAAATTTGAAGGTGAGGTGTGACTAACTGAAATATTGTATTGGGCTTGTTGAAAGCTAACTGATATAATGCTAATGGATTTGCCGCATCGTTTGGATGAACATGATGCTTAACTTCTTTCAAATAATTTAAAACCGTGTTTTCACTAAAATACTTTATATATCGTGTACAGTCCTTTTTGTTTTTGTTTTTTTTTGTTTTTTTTTTTGGTATCCATATTTTTCAGAAATCGAATTTCTAATGCCTTAATATTGGTCGCTATGCATTGTAACGGTAGAATAATTTTGGTATCTCCATAGTAATTATTAATTTCTAGATGAATTAAATTAGATGTTTGCACTATGATATATAAAAAAATTCTAGAATTAATTATTTTCACATTAAATCAATAAGTAAATATTAAATTATTCAACATTGGGTGATGATTTCATGAGCCTATCATTATACCAATCTAAAGCATATTTTATCTGTACATTTACATCGCTTGATTTGTCCAATAAATTATCATATGTAGTAATAGTGATAAGTTTTCAAAATTTATCTGTTACCCCATCTAATAATATTTCACCACTAAGGAGCTTATCAATAAAAAAAAAAATTTAACGTACTACTATTATCTCATACAATTTCCCCAAGCAGCAATTGTGGTTCAAAAAGGCCACCAATCTTCTTTGTATGGATCAAAACAAATACAAATAGATTCTTATCAAGATTTTTCAACCCCTGAAATTGACTATAACGCAGGCCGAAAATATCTTAGTACATCAATTTCCTGACATTGCGGAAAATTTCCTTTGTGGCATTTTGAAGATCCATTTTTATTTTTAATAAATTAACATAATTCTTGTGTCTGGTTATTCTGCTCTATCAATACAATATAACTGCCAAAAAATTTTATTGAATGTGTGTTGAACTACGATTCCTCCTATCACAATTGAGGTAAGATCAGGAAATTTTCTGGTACTACCACTTTTGAACTCTTGTCCTTGGAGAAAAGGTTTGGTGATCAAAATTTTTTCGACCATTATGACATTGTAAAAACTTCTTGCCATAAAGTTGTAGTAGCATTGTTTAGTATTGTGTTCTACAAAGATATGGGTTTTCGATTTATTTATAATAATAATAATAATAATTATAATTATTATTCTGTTTATAGTCCCATATATATTCATTTACATAAGTAAATATAAAATGAATACTAAAATAAAAATAGAATAGTCACAAAATAAAACATTATATAAAAGAAGACTGTGTTAAATTTTCCCTGATACAGGCTTTCAATGTCACATTTTTCCCTGCGTCTTTTGAATTACTGTTGTTTGGATGGGGCTAAAGAATTTTTCAGAAATCAATGATGAAACTAATTAATGTGCAATGAGGAAAAATTGATCATTCTAGTGGAGAAACTTATACTAGTTTATGACAGAAGCCAACGGTCTATGGGTCCTACCATCGAAATAGAAATGCCAGCTTTGAAATATATAAGCATGACTTAATTTTTTTTTTTTTTAGAATCTCAAGTTGGTAGTGAATTTAATGACATTTTGATGATATTACTATCTGGATCCTGACTTTCAGTGGTCTGGCTTATAGCCGCTCAGGCACAATTGAGTTAAGTCTCAAATTCGAGACCCGTACTGAGTTGGTTTGTAATGGTTTTTTTCTACGTGAAAGAGTAATTCTCCACATCTGGGCGTAATGAAATTGCTCGCGACAGATTAACAGGTTTTCCCATTGCATGTACATTGGTTCACATGAACCGATCCGAGAAATTTAACCCTGGCCGCTATGAAATGCAAACGCATAGTGAGTAATGTGACATCCGAAGGCCTGTAACAGGCAAATCACAACACAGTGTTCTTTTATATAAATATATTAATTGCTAAAACAACTATTTGAGACTATAAACAGAATGATGATTATTATTTTCTAAAATATTAATTTTTACAGAAATGTGGTATAAAAAAAATTAAGAAAATATTGTTGAATTTCATAATAACCTATGTTTTTTTTTTTTTATAAATTTTTGTTAGATTGATTTAATTCTTTATAATTTGTATTAAAAAGTTTTTTAATTTTTTTTTGTCACATTTAATACATAAGGAGAGATCACAATTAATGATAAATTTTCATATCATTTTTTGTACTTATACATGTGTACATACAGGTAGATATTTTATTTTTGTTTTCGTTTATTCTTTTTTTTTTTTTTCTAACACATTTCAGAAAATAAATTCACATGGATAGAGCTAACTTTTAATCCTTAAAATGCTTATGAGTAGTTTAGCTTATTCTACGTAGCGAAATACGTTGGATTCATATGTTGAAAACACATAAAATAAATAGTGGTTATTAAATAATGGTGATACCCTTTCAAGCTAACATCTCAGACACCTTGGGATGATCATCCTCTTCATAATCAGTACTGTGATGAGATTTTCTAGTAGGACTCTCACTATGTTGTTGCATACGACTATTAACAGACTGGTCTCGCGAGCGATGACCTTCGTGAGATCCTCTTGCAGGCAACAAGTTATTGTCTCCTTTAGACAACTTTGATTCAATTTCTTTCAACTTTTCTTCTCTTCTTAGTAATTCACGTTTTTGTTCCTCAATTTCTTTCAAGACTTTATCATCATTATCACGAAGTTTTTGATTATCGGAATACATGTTGGTATGATTATTCATATTTCCAATATTAGAAGAAAGACTAAAAGAAGGAGAAAAAAAATGAAAATGATTTTTAGTTAGAAATGTGAATAATCAATAATAATAGGAAATATTAAATTAATATACTCATCAAAGTTGGAGTTAGAATTCTCAGATAGTTTTTCAGTACGATACTTCTCGTAAAGAACTTCGTGGGTTATATCTCTGAGTTCTTGGAGATGGGAACCAAACAGAACAGATCTCAATGCAACAAAGTCAGAGTGATCACTATCTTCAACTATATGAAAAATGTTAGGTTTGTGTTTAAAACAAGTGAATTATGACAACAAGCATCACTAACCTCTGATGGTTCCCCAAGGATATTCACGAACTCTAACATACTCATCGTCATCCTTGATGAGCGTGTTGGATCCAACAATTGCAAATGGCACCAAATCTCTAAGCGCAGCACATTCTTCAACAGCTTCATCATCATCTGGTTCACAAGGAAAGTAGTAGATGGGAATGTTGTAATCTCTAATATCCTGCATTATAATCTTTTTGTTGTATGCAAGTTCAGCGGAAGTCAAAGTATCAGCCTTGGAAATGACAGGAATAACATTAACTAAAGCAGATAATGCAGTCATCAAATCAACATCAAGTTCGCGAAGTCCGTGACCAGTAGCAGAAATAAAATATAAAGCAACATGAATACGATTATCAACAAATCGAGGATTTCTCTTTACTCTTGTTTCTTCAGCTAAAATTTCGTCAAATTGCTTCTTGATATACTCAATAATTTTTGTGCAGCTATAACTGTTAGTCCCTGTAAATAAACAAATAGTCATTTATTTGGTTGAACATACCATTTACTATTGTCAATGCTATTGCCAAAGCCAGGGGTGTCAACTACTGAAAGTGTGATGGTAGTACCATCGGGTTCACTAAGATCTGATTCATGGAGGTTAGTCTTCTGGCAAACATTGCGAAGAAAATGTGGTTGGAGACTTCGCTTAACATACCAACGCTTTTTGTCGTAATATCCATTGTTGCGGGAAGTTCACCATCATCTTCTTCAGGATATACCTCACCGTCACACAATGTATTGATAAAGGTTGATTTTCCTACACCACTATGACCGCAGACCATCAAACAAAGACGAAAGCCCTTTTTGACGATCTTCTTACGTCTCATTTGATCTGGAGAGGTCTAATTTGTTGTTAGTTTGAAGCTTTTACACACATAAATGACATTTGACGGCTTATATAAAATTATATAGAATCATACCAAATCAAAAGTAGATGAAACACTAGTTTTAACCATTGGGATTGATGTAATTCAAGTTTGAAGTATTTGAGGTAGGTAAAATGAGGTTCAGAAGGGGGGGTTTATAATAGGGAAAAGAAGGTGAGAAGGGGGGGTAATAAAAAGATTATCAACAATATGATAGTAGAAAAAGTGTAAAAAAGAATTTACCCATAATACGAAATAGCAGTGTCTGCGCATAGTGTGGTGCTTTACAGTTATCAGTCCCATAGTACTGCACAGTCATAAGAACTTTTGAACAAAACATTAGCGATGTTATGTCCGTTTTTGTACTTTTGTAACACATTTCAACTTTTTTTATTCTAAAGTGGTTAGTCCAGTACTGGTAACCCACCAGTACACATACAGCTAAATCTTCTTTTTGACCTGCCTCTAACCATTTGAAACTCACCACCTCTTTTTTTTTCTTATTGGATACTATACGATTTCGATTTACTATAAAACCCCTTTGAATTTGTCATGTTTTTATTTTTATTTTTTTTTTTCTTCTTTTCTTTGATTTATTTTTGTTTTTCATTTGACACTACTCCTTGTTCAATTGTGACACTGTGAAAGAAGGTTTTGGTTTGGTGTAAAACACAAGTTAACACTTCTTGAAACAAGAATTATATGCAGTAATATAAACGGTTGGTTTGGTCTTTTTTTTTTTTCTCAAGACAAGCGAATTATTCCACGATGCAAAATTATGATTTAAATTTACCGATGTCAGCATGCACTATTTCAAAAACAAACAGTTCTGTCACTTCTAAAGAAATCAACTATGTGAATGACAAATCCTTCAAGGAATCTACCAACACTTCACTGCCGAGCATTCACCATACTAATAGACAATTGCCAATATCTCCACTCTCCTCTCCTAAGCGGAAAGGCCGACAACATGGTGATAGATTTATTCCTAATCGAACTGAGATCAATTTCCAAACAGCTTTCAGTTTAGCTTCAGATTCATTCGAAACATTTTCCAATGGCCAATGTCATATTGTTACAGAAGAGAAAAAAATGATCAATGAAGCAAATCAGACATTTGCTAAATTTCTCAAAACGGAGATGTTTGGAACCGATCTTCCATCAGCTTCAAAAATATCGGATTTAAACAAATCATCTTCGAGATCAAACAGTGAAACTAGTCAAGAACCTTTTACACCAAAAAGATCCAGCGTATCGAGCATCTCGATGTCAAACGGTAACATCTTCAGGTACCAATCCCCCAACAAAAACAAGTCATATACTTCAATTTCATCAGGGACGCTTTCGCAACGTACTGATTCTGTAACATTTCCTCCTCCATTACTTACTCCAGATACTACACCACGGCAAAGTGAAGATTTCAGTTTGAAACTTTCAGCTCCAAAGCGATCTTCTGTTGTGAATACTTTATCCGATATGGAATCTCGTAGAAGCTCGTTGGACCCAAATAACCCAATGTATTCAACCTATGCCATGAGATTAGAATCACAGAAATTATTACTAAAAAAGAAGTCGAAGGCTCGGGATATTCCCAGAGTTCCTTTTAAATTATTAGACGCTCCAGGTTTATTAGATGATTATTACTTGAATCTTGTTGATTGGGGTGCACAAAATTTACTTGCTGTCGGCTTGGATTCTTCTGTTTATCTTTGGCATGGAAAGACGAACGATGTTGTTACTCTTTGCAAGCTTCCAGATGATGATTACATTACCTCTGTAAGTTGGATTAAGAGGGGAACGTGCTTAGCTGTTGGAACTGATAAAGGTTTAGTACAAATCTGGGATGCTGAAAGGTGTAAAAAAGTTAGGACTATGACAGGGCATGATCAACGAGCAGGAGCGCTTTCTTGGAACGAGCATATCCTTTCATCTGGAAGTAGAGATGGATCTATTTTACATCGAGATGTACGAGTCCCTGAACATTATGTTACAAGGCTTACGGGTCACAAACAGGAAGTATGTGGACTAAAGTGGAATGTTTCAGAAAACCTACTTGCCAGTGGAGGTAACGATAACAAATTATTAATCTGGGACGGTATGAACCAAGCTCCTTTACACAAATTCAATGATCACAACGCTGCAGTTAAAGCACTTTCCTGGAGTCCACACTCTCGTGGACTTCTAGCTAGTGGTGGTGGTACAGCCGACCGACGAATTCGTTTTTGGAACACCCTAACCGGTTCATTAGTCAATGAAATTGTTACCGAAAGCCAAGTATGCAATCTAGTTTGGAGCAAGAATTCAGAAGAACTTGTATCCACTCACGGATTTTCAAACAACTTAGTATCAGTTTGGAACTATCCTACCCTTCAACAAATCGCTTCACTTCCAGGACACTCATGTCGAGTATTATATCTATCATTAAGTCCTGATGGAAGTACAATTGTTACTGGTGCAGGTCTAGGTGATGAAACTTTACGATTTTGGAAAATCTTTGACAGTAATAAAAGGCGGAAAAGACCTGGAATGAACCTTTTGGATTCAATTACTCAAATTAGATGATTTTTATGGCCCACATTTTATATTTATTGTACCACGTTTGTTTGTTTTTTTTTTTTTTACTTTATTTGCTTAAAAAAAGAAATACTATTTAGGATTGATGATTTTATGAATTGAATGAACTTTTATACGTTATTTTTGTATTAGGAATCGCATACGTATGTATATATATATATATGTTATTATAGGTTCGGTTCGTTATATAAAAAGTTCTTTTTGTATAAAAACGTTTGTTACTGGTTTATGTGCCATGTCACATTTATGCTGTTAATGAAATTTCCGCCTATCCGAGACCGACTTTCCTTTTTATTTTTTTTGTTCTATTTTTTGCGTTCAAACACATTTATACTTGATACAATTGATGTGTTCTCTCTTAATAAATATTGTTAGTTAAAACTAGTAGAGGTTCAAAAGAGAAATGAAATCTTCTACAGTGATGTTGCTATAAGAAGAATTATTGTTGAATGTTCGAACCTGTAGGGTATACTAATTTTCTGGAGAAAAATAAATAAAAAAAAATGAAAATAATATAAATATTATCTTTGAAGCCTGATTGTTACAGTCTTTTTGTTTGTTTTTTTTATTTACTTACAAGATGTTTTATAATAAGATACTATATTATTAACAAATAACCAAGAAATAAAATAAATCTAATTAGATTTATTTAGATTCACCAAAACACTTGAGGATAGAAGCCCAAACTTCCTTAGGGTCCTTAGCGGCATCAACACCACTCCAGATACCAGTCTTTTGGTAGTAGCTGACGACAGGAGCAGTTTGAGCGTGGTAGGTGACAAGTCTCTTCTTGAGGGCTTCAGCGTTATCATCAGAACGTTGAACCAAAGGTTCACCGGTGATATCATCCTTCATTTCTTCCTTAGGAGGGTTGAAGACCTTGTGGTAAGATCTACCAGAAGCAGGGTGAATAAGACGACCAGTAATACGGTTAACGAGGAGTTCATCATCAATCTTCAATTCAACAGCGTTCTTAAGAGGAGTCTTACGCTCTTCAAGCATAGAGTCGAGACGCTCGGCTTGAGGAATGGTACGAGGGAAACCGTCAAGAATGAAACCATTCTTACACTCCTTGTTATTTTCTAACTCGTTCTTGATCATGTTGACCATGATTTCGTCAGAAACAAGACCACCTTGATCCATAATCTTCTTAGCTTCAACACCAAGAGCAGTCTTTTGAGCAACTTGAGATCTAAGCATATCACCAGTAGCCAAGTGACAAGCACAGTATTTTTCCTTCAACTTAGGAGCTTGAGTACCCTTACCTGTAAATAAATTAGTTAGTATCAATACCATGATCCAGCACACAATTGATCACATACCAGCACCAGGGGGTCCAATGAGAACCATGCGGATAGACTTGGGGACTTCGACAGCAGGGGCCAAACCAGCCTTAGCTTCAAGAGCATGGATACGGTCGGTAAGCTTTCCGACAAGCTTCTTAAGATCTTCGACTTCGCTCATTGTTATTTAGAAAGTAAAAAAAAAAAGAGGTGGTGGTGATAATAAAAGGATATGGTGATAGTGCAAAAAAGGTGTAGAGAAGAAGGAAGAAATAAATTTAGCTAAATAAAATATCCTCGTGACCAACCAATCCTTCTAATATTCACACACAATACACCCACACAAATTTCTATGGTGAAAAAAAAAACTGAATTTTTCATTTTTTGGGCCATTGTGAAATTTCATTGGACAGTTTTTGTTTTTTCTTTTTTTTCTTTTTTTTTGGTTTTCTCGGAGAGAGGGAAGTAGCGAATTAGAATGCTGTAAAGTAGCTCTATAATGTTGATATATATCACCAATATATCAATTTCGTTATTTGTTTATGTCCTTATATTAAACGCTGTTTACATATTATTGTATTTTGTAGGTTAGAATGTTGAAATCAAGTTCTACACAGTGAACATTCCGTAGTTCCATGAGCCGTATTCAATCTGATTTGGTTATATATCATATCACGTGCCTGTGTGTTTGCTGGACAATCGGAAATCAGGGTAACACATAGAACTTAGTGTTTATGATTTTTTTTATATCTCAAGTGTCAAGTATCTATTCCTTCGGAAAGAACTTCCTAATTCATTACTAGTTCAAAAAAATAAACTCCCAAATCTTGATTTTTTGTGAAAATTATAAAAACTTCCTTCTGACATTCATTCCATTTATACATTTAGATATCCGACATTTTTGCATAATAACACTATTAAATTACAATAATAATCAAAAATGTCTGATAATAAGCCAAGTTTAGCTACTGATGCTGTTTTAAAACCTTCGGTTGAGATGTCTGCAGATGATATTCCTGTTTCAGGTATTGACTTCGATAGTCATAGTGAAAACATCTCTGCAGTTGATCTTGTCGAAGGTATGTCGAGAATGGGATTCCAAGCTTCATCACTAGGTAAAGGTTGTGATATTATCAACGAAATGATTAGTTGGGAAGGTGTCAATGAAACTACCGGTGAACCTGCTAAATGTACTATTTTCCTCGGTTATACCTCGAACTTGATTTCTTCTGGTCTTAGATCAACATTAAAGTATCTGGTTAAAAATAAAATGGTATCAGCTATCGTTACTACTGCTGGAGGTATTGAAGAAGATTTAATCAAGTGTTTGGCTCCTACTTATCTTGGTGAGTTTTCTCTCCCAGGTAGTCAGTTAAGAGAAAAGGGTCTTAATAGAATTGGTAACTTATTAGTGCCTAACGACAACTATTGTAAATTTGAGGAATGGATTGTTCCAATCCTTGACAAAATGCTTGAAGAACAAGAAGAAGCTGCCTCAAAAGCTGCTAAGAATAGTGAAGTCAATGATGCTGATTCTGGTGTCTGGTGGACTCCTTCCAAGATGATTGATCGTTTCGGTAAAGAAATTGACAATGAAGATTCAGTTCTCTACTGGGCACACAAGAACCAGATTCCCGTGTTTTGTCCTGCTCTTACTGATGGTTCCATTGGTGATATGTTGTTCTTCCATACTTTCAAGGCTTCGCCAAAGCAATTGCGTCTTGATATTGTTGCTGACATTCGTAAAATTAACTCCATGTCAATGGCAGCCACCAAAGCTGGTATGATAATTCTCGGTGGTGGTATTATCAAGCATCATATTTGTAACGCATGCTTAATGAGAAATGGTGCCGATTATGCTGTCTATATCAACACTGGTCAAGAATTTGATGGTAGTGACGCTGGTGCTCGTCCTGATGAAGCAATTTCTTGGGGTAAGATTAGAAGTGATGCTAAGCATGTTAAAATCTATGCTGATGTTACTCTAGTCTTTCCATTAATCGTTGCTGCAACCTTCGCTAAGAAAAAATAGATCTAAAGTTTCTAGCAATATAAAAACAATTTACACATCCATTATCAATTAAAAACAATGAAATAGATATTTTATCGTCGATAAAATAAAAAGAGAAAAAAAAAATCAATTACAATTCTGATAATCCAAAATGCAATCCATGTTTAAAATAGGTAAATTACTCGAGAAAAAAAAAATATCAATATTTATACAACAAATTTTGATTTCGTCTAAAAGTTTTTTTTTTAAGCTCTCGGAGCAGAAGTGGGGGTCCATGAAGAGATCTTTGGCTTAACAGTGTTGTAAGGAATGTAAGCACCAGGAGTACCTGTAAACGAAGGAGTATGAGCAGGGGTAGGATAAGCTCTGACAGTAGTAAACTCCTTAGCAGTCTTATTAGGAGCAACATCAACACCATAACCCAACCAAAAGTGCCATGCAGGTTCGACCTGTGAAATGTTGAATTCTCTACCATCCTTATACTCGACCCATCTAGTTCTCAAATGGATTTCATCCTCAGTATCATTCTCATAATACTTATTACCATATGAATCTTCTCCAACAAATGTACCGGCTTTAGCATCACCAATAGTGTTGAGTTGGTTCCAGTAACGCTTAGGTCCGGCAGCAAAAATGTTACGAATGGTTCGGATTAATGAAGAAGACATTTTTTGTGTTGTTGTGGTGGTTTGTTGTACAGAAAGTTTTTCTAGAAAACTAAGGAAAGGTAGAAAGAGAAGAAAAAGAGGAATGTGGGAAGTGGTAATTTTTGGGAGGTGTCTGGTAATTGATGAACTTTCATTGGATCACTCAAACACAGACCTCTCTCAAAAATATATCTATTGTTATGTACTTGCTTAGTCAGTGAAATGTTTAAACCTTTTTTTTTTTTGTTGTTTTGTGACCATTACTATCAATATTTCTTATACAAAATATTTATATTCCTTTTTGTTCATATTTTAGAAATCTATGTTTAAGTGAAATTGAATCAATGCATGTTTGTATTTATTTAATTTTTCCCACACTGACCTTACTGAAGTTTTGTTAATTCCAGCCTTATTAATTATTTTGTATGTGGCTTATATGTCTTCAAATGTTCGTAATATATACACACCCTAAAAGTGTACTTTATAGACATTCAAAAATTTAAATAATCGAGCAAATGTTATTTTAGAATTTTTTTTTATCAAATATGATAATATAGAGTAAATTATAATTTTGATAGGTGTATGCGTATAAGGATATATATTTTGTTTTTTAGAAAATAAATCAGAGAGTGTAAATAGGTATGTAGATACTTACATATGTATATATATAGGTAGCCACGTTTATCATCTATAATGGAATTCTTTCTTTTATTATTATTCAATACATGTAAAAAAAAGTCAATAAATATTTAGTTCTATAAGATGCAACAACAACTACAAAATAATCTATATCGGTAAGGGTCACTAGTACTATTGCTTAGACAAGGAAGATTGTCTGACAAATCCATATAGATCTCTAATTTTCCACTCATTATCTATGCTAGTAACTTCGTTACGTCCTAAGGCGTTGTTGTCGAGATTATCAACATTTTGGGCAAATTTTTTGATTTGATTTTGTAATAATGAAGGTTCCAAGAAGTCAGTGCCATCCATTGCTTCTTGATCAGCTTCTAGTTCGGCTTCAGCTTCAGCTTGAGCAGCTTCAGCATCGGATTCGTTTTCATCGTCGGAGCCATTGCAGTCTTGCGAATGAAGAGATGATAGTTTGGGTTTGGTTAGGATTTCGGTAATTCTTTCTTCAGAGAGTTTAAGACCATTGTGGACGGCATGTATTTTGGCTTTTAAGAGGGAGTTTAGGCGTTCGTATTCTAGGGAATCGTACCATCCGTCGATAGGATCACATGATGAGCGGATGGGGCATTGTTCAATGAAGTGGCGGACTTGCGGGTCAGAGATATCACACCACTGAAAGAGGGAACCTACGGCTTTGTGAATGCCATCAAATTCGTAGGGCTTGGGAGTGCCGTAGCGGCGGTTACGCATTTCGGTTTGTTCGTCAACACCGAGGTTGCGGAAGAACCGGACTTGATAGATGCGATATTTGGGGTCTTTGCGTGGGTCAATGCCGTATTTAACGAGGGTGGATCGCCATGGTCCACCACGGAAAGAGTATGCTACATGAGGAAGTGCTAACTTTAGGGCACGCTGGGAACTGGCTGGGATGTTGTATTCAAGAGCTCGTCGTGACCAGATAGGTCGTTCTTCAAATAGTTCTTTAAGTTGATCCACACAGATCTTGATAAAAGGGTCGGTGATTGGTGATCTTCGAACTTCCTCTGATGGTTCATTGGGGGTTTCTTCGTCGACTGATATAATAATGGAATAGAGCTTGACTGTGCTTTTAAGATTCACTAATTTGGATCCTCCTTTACCATCATCTACGACTGACACGCCCACATTCTGTTTGTACCCGTAATTAAATGGATGTACCATAGGAGCAAACTTCGGAGGAGGTAACATATCCAAGTCCTCCGTGCTATCAAACTTCTCGGTAGTATCAAGAAAATTAACTTCCTTAATATTAGCCAGATTTCCTGTGAAAAGTGTAGCCTTCATTTTTGCCGCAAATGGTGATCCTCGAGTTATATACTGAAAATCAGACATTTCACGAAATCTATATGTAGTCTCAATAATAAACTTGGGCTTAACGGTGTATGACTTGCTTAATTGCATAGCCTTTTGTATGTCACCATTAGCTTCTTCTAGCGCTTTTTTCGAAACCTTGATTTCGAGAACAATGTTTTGTGCTTTAGAAGAATTGGATCTTATGGGATGTTCAAATGGATCATTTGGTCGAAATCTAAGTTCTAATTGTTCCTCTCCCCGACTGGTACATGCCTATCACAACATTGTTAGATGCGACCCTTCAAATATATATATATCGTGTTGCAACATATAACTTACTTGAGCAAGTGTCTTGGTGCCACCTATTAACGACACTGCCTTATTCAAGTTCACAACTTTAGCCGGAAACTCAATTGCTGTAACATGCTCACAATCCAATGGGTGTAATTCAGCCAATCTAGGCGTTGTTTGCTTTGTCATATTTCTTGTAAAACTATATACAAATCTAACAACTTCTCAAGATTCCATCATGATTTTTTTGGGGTTGTAAAGACATATTCACGTGACATTTGAATATTCCTATACCATGATAAATTTTTCGCATAAACAAGCATTACAGACAAATTACTCAAATACGAAGAACACGATGAATCCTATGAACGGAATGAATGTGGAGGTTGATCCTAATGAAGACACTGAATGGAATGACATTCTTCGAGAAAAGGGCATCATTCCTGAAAAGCCTCCTTCACCCACCGCTCAGCTTGAAGAAGCTCTAGAAGAATCCATTGCCAAAGCCCACGCCAATCGTCTTAACAACAAAACCCTTGAAGAACTAAGTGAATTGGAAGATAGTGAAGACGAGGAATTTCTTGCTTCCTACAAACTTCAACGCATGGCTGAACTTAAACAGCTTGCATCCAAAGAATCTTTCGGATTCGTCACAACCATCTCCAAAAGAGACTACACTGAAGAAGTGACAGACGCTTCCAAAAATGATGTGTATGTCTTTCTGCACATCATGTATCCTGGTGTACCTCAATCTAAATTGCTTACTGGGTTGTTCCAAAGAGTTTCCGAAAAGTTTTTGGATATAAAGTTTGTTCAGATTGACGCTAGACAAATTAATGAAAACTATTCAATGGCAAATTGTCCTACTCTTTTGGTTTATCACCATAGTAATGTTATTAAGCAGCTTGTTACTCTTACTGAGATTGGAGGAAATAATACTACTGTCAAGGATTTGGAGGAATTATTAATTAGTGTTGGTGCTGTCAAAGATAATGATAGAAGGTTAGAGAAGAATGCTAACGATGATGATCGTGCTACCTATAAATCTATTAGATCGTCAAATCTCAATCAAGACGATAGTGATGAAAATGACTTTTACGACTAATTATTTTATTTATTTATGTATCTTTTTTTTTATTTTTCTTTTTCTTTTGCTCATATTGATAATAATAATCGCTTTTATTTTCATATTCACATAAAAATTAAAATAAATAAATTACTTCAGTACCTTTCTACTTAGTTCAAAAGTAGGTAGATACATTTGTTACATATAAATACATGTTTTGATATTACAAAAAAAGAAAGAAGAAAAATGAATAAAATAGAATATTCTCATCTTGATTCCGAAATTGGCGTTAATGATGTCCTCACAGGTATCACTGGCATTTCATATTTATATTCATCGGATTCCATTGGTGTCATCTGGACTGAATATAAAGATGATGAAGAGCTGCTTAGTCGACTTGAAAGAGTAGAAGATGTAGATGAATTTTTTGAAAGGTTTTCAGAAGGTGAAAAGAGGGTCACTGTAGTAAACTCTGATGTTTTAAATACACTTGTCTGGCGTTTCAATGGCGGTGGTTTCGGTGAATATTGTCCTTGAAACGAATATGATTTTGCTCGTCGAAATCCAATATCTAACTTCAATCCTGAATTCAAAGCTATTGGTTCATAATCTTCATCAGCATCTGAAGGTACTGCGTTAACTTCATCTAGTAAACTTTCATAATAACAATCGTCGTCTTCTTTATTGTTATCGTCATTAAATTCATCAATTTGGGCGGTGCTTAGAGCATTATTTTTATTGTTGAAAGGAGTACCGTCTTGCAAGGTCAGGGATCTCATTGTTGCAGAATTAAGTTGAAGGGGAGCCACTGATATTAGAGGTACATTGGAATGCAGTGTAAGTTCTGGCCTGTAATCTGTACCGAATAGATGACTATCATCTTCCTTAAGTTCATTATCAAAATCGAAATCATCTTCAAAATTATCAGAGTCACTGTCGTCGTCGTCGATATAATGAGTTTCTCCAAGAGCAAGGGCCGACGTTTGTTTGTCCATTAAGACAGGGTTTTTATGGTATTTGACAGATGTGTTTCTTCCCATACGAATATCCTCTTCGAAGGAGAACTCTGAATGGTTGTCATCTTCATCGATGATGGAGGCTACACGCTTGTCGATAGAGAGAGCAGCAGTTTCAGGTAAACCATGGATTGTGTGGATATCATCATCATGATCATCATCCTCACAGGGTTCATACAACACCTGGCTATGTCTAATAATAGTACTGATTTCCTTTTTTAGATCGGAAAATCCTCTTTGTTCTAGAGCTTCGCTTGGATCCTCAAGTTGGTTAGATTGGAAATGGAGTGATGGCATCTCCTTCTCATTTGAACCAACTGAATGGCTGCTGGAAGCAGGCGTCGATTCAGTCGTTGTTTCGGAGAAGGAAACCGGTGATAACAAAGTGTTGTTGGCAGCAGGATCTGATGCAGTGCCCGTTGAGAAAGTAGAGGGTGCCGAGAAGACCGGTGTAGGATGAAAGACAGGCGAAGGTTTATCAGAACTCCAATCATGGCGACGTGTCCCGAAAATAGACCCGGCCTCTCTATACTCATCAGCAGAAGGAATATGGTCCGAGAATCCATCACTATTTCTCCTGTTCCGCCTAATGTAAGAAATGGGGTTGAGTTTCTTCAAAGGAGAATTTGACGATGATGTTGTGGATGCTACTACAGTCGATAGTTTTGGAGGAATTAGAAGTGGAGAAAGATTTGTGGAAGAGACTTCAGATGCAAAGGAGAAGTGAGAATCGTCGATACCTGCAGATTGGGATCGTTTGTGAGCTTTCATAAACGTCTTCATTGTGCCACGATCATCAACATCGAAAGAAGAAGAAGAAAAAAGGAAAAAAAGGGAAATTTTATAAAAGAAAATTTCCAGAGATGGCAGTGCGCACAAATTGAGTTAGCGTCAATGTACTGTAGCATCTGATATTTTTATATTTAGAACATTCCTATTCTCACGTAATCCTTCTTCTCTTTCAACACTTCACTATGTCTGTATGAATCCACCATTACACCATCGTCAAATTTATTTGTTTTCAGGAGTTCCTAGGTCCAAAAAATTATGGGCAATGCAGCGTTGGGTGTACTTCCAAAAACGGTATGAACAATACTTGCAAGATTTCGTAGGGTACCGTTGTTCCTCTTGTGGTAGTAGTACTATGCACTACATACCCGCCCAAATTACATCTACAACTCGGCTTTCAAAATATGAAGGACTCCCTCCAAGCCGAATATTACACTAATAGATCTTTCAGGATGATATATTTATTTAAACCTAAATTCTAAAGAATATAAAAAAAGTTCGTTTAAACTATGTACTTGCACTATTATATTATCCACAGATAATTGGTTATTAATTCTATTAACTGAACCTGTAAAAGTTCATAGACAATTTCAATCAGTGCTATCGTTTAATTAAGAAAAAAATCTTACTGATTTGTTTACCTTAACTTATGGAACTATGTGTTACGTAGAAATAAAATAAATTATTCGTCATCGTTGCATACCTGGGACTTAAATAGAGGGTCTCCTACAGTACAGTACTATTTATCTCTAAGTGGGCAAAACATTAATGCAAACAAATAGACCAAACAGAGGATTTCAGCAATTTGTGTAAACGTCGGTTGCCAAAGGTTTTAAATGTGTCTCTGAAATACTTGACACCTACTGGGAAACTGTGAATGGAGAATAAACCGCCTTTTATCATTGAAAAAAGAACTATGAATACATACATACCTAGGCATATATGTATGTATGTCTATACAAAACAGAACACCCAAATTGTCTAATACAAAAACCATTGTTTTCCCCAACTTTTTCACTCCCTGTTTTCTTAACTACGACAGAAATGACACAAGCTCTAAATATAAATATGTATATATCCATATATTTCAGCATCCACATCATAACATTCTGAATATTCTATTACTTTGCATCAAAATATTACCAACTGATTTTAATTCGTCAAAAAATTGGACATTTCGCAGCTACAAAATTTAAGTTGATCCAACTGTTCAACCACTATACTTTATTTTATTTTTCAAATTGAATAATGTAACATATTCCACTTTTTTTTTTTCTAATATATGGAAAAAGATGGAAAACTCTATTTATATGTATTTTTTTTATGTCTTAAATTTAAGCTTACAATTTGGCAAATATGATATATTAGCAAAAAGTAGATGTGTAAATTAATTTGTACTTTTTTCTTTCTTTATGTCATGAAAAATTAGCTTTGACTACAAATTTTTTATATGATTTTACCTATGAGGATAAAATATATTAGTTACAGTATAAAAAATTAATGTTATAAATATATAAAGTCGGGATAAAAAGGTTCAAGTTGAGATAATGTAATTGTACATACAAAAATAGGTAATTATAAGTAAGAGAATTGCTACATACGTAACAAGAAAGAAAATCAAAAGAATCTATGTATCCAATAATCGCAATTAAATGACCATATAAAAATAGAATATATAATTACCGTAAAATAAGTCTAAAAAAAATTAATTGTAAAATAAAAAAGTTGTTCAATGTGATAAATCCATTTCAAAAATTACATTGAATCAGCAGCAAGAGCAATAACACAAAATGATAATAGTGTGTCTAAGTGTGTGTGTTGTTTTAAAAAAACTAGTATTCTGTATGCAAATACAACAAAAGTCAAATAATATTAATATAATTTATTATGGATGATGTTCCATGATCAATTCCCCACATGCATCAACTTTGTTAAAACTAGAAGAAATATATATATATATATTTTACCCCATCATCGCGAGCGACGAGACCCTATAATACATGGTCAAGAAAAGAAAGCACATTCAAATGTTTGTTATTTAGATTATATAGAGCAATCAATTGTGTATTAAGGAATATAGAATATTAAGTAAATTAGTTCAAATGTATGTGCATAAGCATGTAAATTGGTTTTGAAGTTCATGAGTATTGCATAAGAAAAATATAGGAGGATGCTTCATTTAATGAAAAAAAACATGACAAGAGTAAATAATAATATTTTCAATACAATTCTTGCCAAAAAAAAATTAGGTATCTAAATAGGGAGAGTAAGAAACAAACATCGAATGTTATTGAATCTTTGGTTCTGGTTGAATTTGCATGAAGTGATGATTAGGATGATATGACTTTTCTGTATTATAGCATGCTGAACAGAGAGAGAGTCCTGATTGTTGTAGACTCTCATAATGCGGTGCCATTTCAATTCTTCTATGACAGAATCGACATTGGATGGGAGGTCCAAAGGAAATGTGGCGAGAAACTTCAGGGGGTGGTAGTGATGACTTGAATAGTCGATTGGAAAACTTGGTTGATGATGGTGATGTAGATTTGGGAACGTGGTGGATGGTGTTGATGACAATTGGTGGCGGTTGTTGCCTGCTGCCGCCATTGTAGAAGAAGTTTTGGACAATTGTTATCCTTGGAGCTCGTCGTGGTAGTGGTCGGCAACGACATTGCTTATCGCATGTAGCTTCATTGTAGCTGGGTAGATGGCTGGTGTACGATGACTGTGATAATTTCATATGTTTTGTTTTGATGTCTTTGGTTCATATTCTCTCAGGGTTAAAATAAGAAATGGAAGTCCCAAACAACACCAAAAAAAAAAAAAAAAAAAGTTTCTATTTTTGCAACGTTAATTCATCAACATGTGTGCCCTCAGCCTCGCCATGATTTCATTCTTGCCCACGTCTAATTGCTGGCCTTGGTCGTAGTGTTGGACCGATAAGATAGCCAGTTGCAGAGTAAACTGCTGGGTTTAGAGTAGATGTTACTTTTTTCCATTTTAGATTGGTGATTTGTATTATTTTACACCTCTCCATACAGTTTTTATCTTCTTTCTCATTAGCTATTTCAACAGTTACTACACCCATATGTATGTACTTACTTACATATCTACCCTACTGACTATATTCTTTATTTCTGTTTTTTTTTTTTTTTTTTTTTGAAAAAATCAAATACGTTAAAACATTTCAAATAAAATAAAAAAAAAAGGTAAAATACAGAAAAAAAAGTAGATATATTATTAAATTTGATACGTAATTATTATTTTTTATTTATTTAATAAACAATAGAAAGTTTGATTTTTTTGTTTCATTTTTCCTCCTTTTTCATCTTTTAGATATAAGTATTCTCCAAAGATTCTGCAGCAGTAAGAAACAATTCATCATCAAAAGTTTCTTCAAATCCAGGAAGAAGATCACCAAATTCATTATTGCGTGGTTCAGGAGATTGGTTATTAACTTGACTTTCGGGTTCAGATGTGTCATCGGATGAAGAACTACTAGTAGTAAAGTTATGTTGTGTATTGTCCAGTAGACCGTTAATGACAGGAGTAGCATCGAGGTTGGCTACTTGGTGTCCAGCGGGTGGTGAATTGACAGATAAGACAGGGATTTTGTCAGCTAATTCAGCGTTTTTCTTGTTTTTCCTTCGTTTGGGACTAAATTTGTAGTCTGGGAAAAGAGTGCGATGAAGCTGCTTTTCTTGAATAGCAAGGTCGGAGAAGCGTTTTTGAACTTCTTTGTCTTCGGTTAGCCAGAGAAGGCCAATGATTCGAGAAATAGTTTGATGGTTAATGCGGATTTTGGCTAAGTTGTCTGCGTTGGTGGCCTTTGTGGTTAGTGCCTTGCGGTATAACATAAATGCGTTGAGTGGACGTTTAACATGTCCTGGTACAGCACGTCGACCTAAACGTCGAGCTCCTGACTCTTCAATATCCATTACTTCACCACCGCGTCCATTAATAAACACTTTAACTTCCCTATTAATTTTAACGTTTTTTTTTTTTTTATCTCCCAAAAGTCCATTTCTTCCTTCTTCACAGTAATGTGAAACGACTGTAATCAATGTTTCATTGTCAATATTTTTCTTCATACCCAAGTTGTAAAGTTCTAATATCCTTTCATCAGTCATGGGAGAAACTTGAACGCTATAGCTTCTACTCATTTCATTAACTTGTGATTCAAGTACTTCTTGATCACTGTAATCATAAGGTGAAGCAACTCTCCAAAATTGACTATTGGTGGGGGCAACCAAATAATTACCATGCTCAGAACATTGCATATCAAAATTTATTCTTTCTGGTGATGTTCCTTCTGATCTAAGAACAGGGAATCTGGGACTTTGGCCTCCTGATGGAATTGTGATTGGGTAAAGATCATAGACTTCACTATTAATTCTGCGATGCCCACTTGAGGTTTCAGAAGTAGGTAATTCTTCTTCTTCTTCCTCTTTTTCTTCTTCTTCCTTAACTTCAAGCATTTGTTCTTCTCTGGTGTCATCCATTTGTTGATCTGGAATTTCAGATGAGTTAATAGGTGGATATACAGTGGTTAAATAATTGCCCAACCTTTCTGCAGTAGTCAATCGATCAATCTGATTATTCACAGCTGGTTCACCCATTTGAACATCACCAAGTTCAGTCAATTGTTCATAGACACGTTGATCCGCTTGCAAATCCATCAGCTCACCATCCTCAGCCACTCCATTGCCAATATTATTAACCACAAGGCCAGTTGAATTCAAACCTTCCCAACTCTCCTCTGTCAGATTGATACCCCCCACAGAACGTGGAACTTCCATACCAACACTCTGCCCAAATTGGTTATCCAATATTTCATTCATCGGCAAATCCTCTCCTGCAACAGCGTAACCACCATCAACATTCCAATCCAAAAAAATGTTATTATCGTAGTTTGAGTTATTCATGTTATTTTTCTGTTTTGTTTCTCGTTATCAGATAAACAATACAAGAAATTCTTCAAACACACACAAAAAAAAAGAGAGAGTTAAACCTGATAAAGCAAAAAAAAAAAATTAAAGACTAGCTAATATCAAAGAAATATAGATATTCAAAGACTTGTAGTTAAAAACAATTAAAGAAGAAAGAAAAAAAAGGGAAAAAAAATAAAAGGAAGAAAATTTCATGACCTTATATTCTAAACTAAAGTGCTAAATCAAAAGGGGTCTAACCCTTTTTTTTTTTTTTTTTT
>JAJMJJ010000049.1:0-28415 GCA_030568955.1 Geotrichum siamense (nom. inval.) | reverse complement strand
CTTCCCTTATTTGAAAATAAACTTTAATTTAAAGTTTAGCGCTTTCACATTAAAAATCGCTACGGTTTTTCTTCCAAAAAGAAATGTGAAATAATCTTTCTTCATTACGTAATAGCTGTTATTATATTATTTAAAGACACTTTCCTACACAGAAACATCAAGTTACACCAAATCCAATTACTAGCAGAGCACAAATATGTGGTAACTTGCACTCAAAAGTCTCTTAAAGTTGTCGGTCACAATGCCCATACTTGACGAAGAAGAAAGAAAAAACACATTAAAATAATAAATCATCACAATGAACAAATACAACTGCCCTAATTCATCTCACATTCTCATGCCAACTTGGTACAAGTACTATCCAGTACCTGATGATCTTAATTCCAAATAAGTGACTTTAAGACAGAGATCTCCCATAAAGAGCCAGAAATCAAAATCGGGAACCTAATTTCATGCATTATAAATAGATGTACCTCTGAAATGACAGGTTCTTTTTATTCTTCTTCTTATTCCAAATAAAAGAAATTAACCTATCATGCCTGTGCGCGGCTACGTCCAACATAAACTATTTCTTCATCCTCATCCCCATCAACACTATCTTCAATATAATCCTCATCATCCTCATCACCACCTTCATCAACCTTTGTAGATAGTGCCATAGTTTGCTTTGTACTACTTTTCGCAATCTTAGCTGGCATAGTAGGAGGATGATCCATGGTGCTTTGACGAGAACTATGACCCGTAGAACTGCCACTTGATTTGCTCCTTCTTTTCTCTCCACTCCCATTTTTGGCCTTACCATTTTTATTTGGCTTGGTGTCTTTGAACTCCAAAGCTCTCAGCTTTTTTAAAAATTGAGGAGAAGCTGAAGCATTCACTAGTTTGGCACTGGACCCTGGTCTTTGCATAAAAATTGCTTGCTGACGTTTAAGTTCTTCGCAACTCATTTTAGCAACTGAATTTGTACGTGGAGCTTCCATCTCATTTGACTTTGATTGTGGAGGCTGTGACGGTTTAGTTGGCGCATGTCCGTCCGGAGGAGGCGTTAATGGATTCTGAGGAGACTGAGGTTGTTCCAAAAATTGGAACGAAGGGTTGTCACTAAATTCATCAATTGTAATTTCTGTTCCAAGACGTGCAAATTCAATACCTGAAAATAATAAACACTGTGATCGGTACTCCACATCGCTTAAATTTTCCTCCATTCCACTAGGGCTATCATCCAAACCTCCTTCTACTGCAAGTAATCCTGCACACTGTCTTTCCTCAAAATAAACTGACTCATTTTTCAAGTCTAAGTAAATTGATACATCTGAATCGTAATCGTCCTCATCTTCGACTTCTTCTTCCTCTCCATTTATTGGTGCTCTACGATAACTAGGTTTTTTTTCTTCTTCTTTGAACCTGTACCAACTTGACTTGCCAACAGCAGTGAGAATATCAAATTTGAACCCATATTTTGCACGTAGGAGTTCCAAAACAGCAACTACTTTTTCACCAGATACTAAAGGGTGTTGCTGTTTTCTGATCCAAGCAAAATAAACTCTTAAAACCGCAAGGATTGCATTAAAGTCTTCGACGCTATTCGTGGAAAGCAAATAATAGAATGAACTAATGATTTTATCAAAAATCATGTTGGTCAAGGAAAGACTATCCTTTTGGCCCATCCATACATAAGTGACACCAATAACGCCAAGTTTCACTAATACTTCCAAAGAAAGTTGACATTCTCTAACCAAGGTACTCAATTCAGTTGTTAGTTCTTCTTGGAGTGAAACAAAAAGACTATGTTCTGCTCCAGATTTCCCACTAGCGGCATAAAGCTGTACAATCCTAAATACACTATCATCAGAATCGCGTATCTTGACCAACTTTCTAGATACAATTCGTAAGTTTTGGGTCGATTCCTTAAATGGAACTTCAACTGAAATTGCCTTCAAGAAGTAGAATACCGCAGTTAAGTAGTCACCTTTAGCATAAGCCAAGTTACCGAGCTGATTCAATGGGACGCCAGCAGCATTGGGAGCTAAAGCTTGTGAAGCAACGTAATAAGACATGGCACGATCAAACTGAGATCTATATCTTGCAATGTCACCCATATGAGACAATACTAAATGATTTTTGCTCGGTTCCTTTGAAAAGAAATAAGTAATCAACCTGCACACCTTCTCAAACCTTTTACCGGCTCGATCTCTACCAGCATCTCCAGAATCATTTAACAATTTACGATACGCATTCAAAGTTGGATAATAAAACGTAATCCAAGGCATATCCTCATCCATATCAAAGCTCCATGAAGAAAATTGTGCTGTAGCAAAGCGTAAAAATCCATGCAGGTCTTCATCAGCATCTTGGTCATCTTCATTATTATCCGAAATACGCTTAAGAAGAACTGAAAATGTCTGCTTCATCGTGGCCAGAATATTGCCCTGGTCGGCCGTAAATGCTGATTGATTGCGCCCGCTCATTTGTATTTCCTGTTCTTGTTGTATCTGTTGTTCATATTGTCCAACGGGCATTGGGTAGTGGAGATATAAACATACACAAAAAGAAAAATAAAAATAGACGGGCATAAAATGGATCCCACATTAAAATTTTTTTTTACTTTTCTTCCACTATACTTCTATACCAATTTTTTTTTTTAAGGTGTGGAATATTTTTCTTGTGGTGGGTGTACTATGAGTGAACTAAACAATGCTAACAGCATAGAGATGCCATAAATTTATTTCTCATCTCCTAAGGCTTATGTTTTTTTTTATCATACCTGAACAGTATTCATACACCAAATTCTAGAGAGAAACAAAGTAAAATACAAAACAGAAAAAATTAACTACGTATCTCTACTTCAAAATGCTACGATATACATTCACAACTACACAATTCTAACAACAATTATATTTAAATTCAGTACATCTAACAGACCTATAACTCCCCCCTTCTCACTGCCACAGTGAAATATGGCATTAAAATAAATTCAAATCAAAGAAGGTAGTTCTTATACAGTTTTTTGGACGAAAAAAAAAGGATAATTCGTTGTACCATTCTTCTTCTGACTATTAAAATATATATAGATACCTTTTGTAATGCTACTACAACAATAGTAATGTAAATGATAATACATGCATTCAATATTCATTTAGTTAACAGTTCAAGGACGTACATAACGTGTTAAATATGTAGGTATATGATAAGAGAAATATATATCAAAGAGTTTTCGATACACAACTATTCCCAATTTCTATGTATTTTCAATCATCATCTTTATATCCACCCCATTTCTCCAATAAGACCAACGTCACCAACCATTCCCTATCAATACAAGACCAACGCTTTTTAATAATTTGATCATATTCAGTTTCTTCTTTGACACTTGAGGGTATGGCTAAAACATCTTTGGCAAGACTGTATTCTTGAGGAGAGATGGATTGTTGAGATTTCCAGAATGTTATGACGGGGCTGGGATCGATTAAGTTGTGGGGAGGTGCGTAAGGGGCTTGGGAAGAATAGGTGGTCGTCGGAGTGAGTGGTGTGGTTGTAGTGAAATTGAGGGAAAGGAGATCGGTAAGGTTAAGATCCGTCGTCACTGTTAGTGCTGATGGATTATATTCAGAATTAGATTGACGTTGAGTGTGTATTTGGGAATTGGGTCGGCAATAGGTTGAGTTTAAATGCTTTGTAGACGGCAAATGAGTTTGCTTAACCGCAAAAGAGAATGAGTCTGACGTCACAAAATCTTCAACTACTTCATCAGTTTCATTTTCAATAACTTCATTACCATCATCATCATCAATTGTAATTACTTCTGGTGATGTTGTACTATGCTCAGAACTATGTTCCTGACTTTGATATGCGTCAGGGAAACTCCGGTAAATATCCGCATTTTTCCATTTTTCATTTTGTCTATGTTTTGATGATAATTTACTATCATTTTGCTTTCCAGTATTTTCTTTTGTCGCGGGTATATTAGATATTTTTCTTTTCTCAATTTCAGTGTCAATCAATTTTTTAATTTTGGTAAAATTGATTTTGGTATTGGGATTTTTAATGGTGCGATAATATTGACGAGGATCAAGCCAAGATGCAACGTAAACAATTATGGAGATGTTGGTTTGGAGCTCTTTTCTTATGGCCTTAATAAAGATTTTCAAATGACTCAAATCTCCAAAGTACTGAACCCATTTGGATTCTGTGGTGAATGTATTCAGTAGGTTCAAGATCAATGCATATGATTGAATTGAAGGATAACTTAAGTTCTTGTATGTTTCCAGCAGATACGTAAACTTTTGAATTCCATAAAGCGCTTCCCAATTGACCAATCCATCAACATCAATCTCATTTTTAATTGAATGTGCTTTGATCATATCCGTTATTGTAATAAACCAGGAATCATTTTTGTCAGGATACTTGACATCTCTAGGCCACACCTTCACCAACTCATCTGAATTCACATATTTCGAATGGAGTTCATAAAGTTCACGTAATGGTTCGATATTTTTTCCGGCAGTGTAAAAATTATCTTCAGCTCGATTGATTATTCCTCGTAAACAGTTGCAAACGTATGGAACTTGGTCATGGTTGAATTTTATTGCTAACGCTTTCATAACAAATTTGATATCAATAAATTTAAATTCATTTAGATTCAACGTAACAGCATATGGAGGTTTAGTAAATCCATATTTGCAAAGAGTGGTATATAAGCAATCAACTAATGGAATGGACTCTTCCAAATTCAACCCGATTAAATCGAGATCAACTTCATGAAAATCTAGCTGATCATCTATATAATGAGCTGTAACCATTATCATAGTGAAATCTTGGAGTGTCTCATCCAACATATGAATAACTCGTAACGAGATAGAAATTCTAGATGACAGCGACGACAAAACATCCGATATTTGAGATATCATCATTTTCTTGTACCCGTAACATATTGACTTTATCTTAGAAGGCGGAATATCAATTTTGTTGACTGAACTATAAATTGGATTTATTTCAAATTCATTTGCAGGTAATAGCCTCTTCACTATGAAATTGATTAAAAACTCTTTTCGTGATCCAATTCTAGCTTTCATTCGTTTCTTTGGCTCTTGTATTGGATCCTGAGATACTTGATGAGATGTAAGTGGCGATGCCAATTGTGAAATTTGATCCTTGAATTTATTATTAGGTTGAAATAAATCATCGGTATCAGTAGGTTGAGAATTATTCGCTGAGTTCAATTCTGTTGAATAAGAGTGGTATATTTCAGATGATAATTTGTCATGTTGTAAGTTATCGGATACGTCATCCAATTTTATTCTAAATTTTGGTAGAAACTGTAGCTTTCTTCGAGGAGGTACGGCTCTTTTGTTATTCTTCAGCGAATCATCAAAATCACTGTGCTCGGTACCTTTGTCATCTTCTGTTACTTTTGAATACGCAGTTGTTTGTAATTCAGTAGATGAATCTCTATCATCCAACTTTCCAATCGCTTTGGAAAGTTTTTCAGTTCCCGAGGAAATTGGTTGAGAATCCATCCTATGCAATATTGTTTCTTCCACATCATTGTCATCATTGATATCTCTTCCAAACAGATCATCTTCAGATACATGACATTTTGATATATCTTCATTTTCAAATTCGCTAGATGAAATGTCGACTATATTCTCATTTTCAATCAAATGTGATGGAAAAATATCTTCATTTGAATGATTATGGTGATGTTTTTCGGATCTATGAAATTCCTGTGCAGAAACTTCAGTCACTTCTCTTGCCGCATTTGATCGTAACTGCCTCTTAGAATTGCTAGGAAGTTGTTTATTACAACTATGATATGAAGAATCAAGATTTTCAAGGGTATTTGACGAGGCGTCTTGCCCTGTTGCTGGCCCCAACTTGTCAATAGTTTGTTGTTTAATTGTCGTAATCTTTACAATTTTCTGATATAAAAATATAGATGTAGAAGAACTAATCGGTGTAGAGTAGGTAATATTTGCTTTCAACTAGACTTCATAATGTAGCCGGAAGGAAAAACATAAACAAAATTAAAAATAAAATAAAAAAATATAAAGTCTGTAAAAAATCTGATTATAGGAAAAAATGTTTATATTGTCTTCAGGATGGGTGGTTTTGGAGACTTCGTAGTTGTTGAGAGCTAGCTTTTGAAGATGACGATCATCCCCAAAGAGGATTTCATTTCAATTTTTATTTTTGGAGGGGAGGAGCTTATAGAATATCACGTGATATAAATTATGTAAATTATCATTAATCACGAACCGAACGTAGACCAAATACATTGAGATTTAAATAGAGAATATACATCTGTACATATATGTATGTGTGTATATATATAGAGTTTGTGTGTATGAATGAAAGGTTAGTAGTCCTTGTAAATCGAATAGATAACATCACAACGTCCCATCCTACTCTCTTCTAGGCCGATGTAATATATCAATGTTCCAACATGTTACGATTGTGGTATCGACTCTACTCCAAATCGGAAAATAGTCCTAAGGAACTCATTCAATCCTTATTTCTCTTAAGGCCAGAAAGTCCTATGACCAAGTCAAAAGCCATTGCAAGATATATCACAGTCTTCTTTTATATAATGTTTTATTTTGTGACTATTTTATTTTTACGTTAGTACTCATTTTATATTTACTTATAAGATTCTATATAGGACTATAAACAGATTTATTATTATTATTATTATTATCATGATCATGATTATGGAGACAGCTTCTAGCTTTTGGAGAGCTCAAGCTGACCCAAAAGATTGTACTTTTATATAAAATCATATTCAATTAACTCACAAAAGTTCTATACATAAAAATTACATCGCCATAGCAAAATAAAGCTGAACAAAACTCTTTTTTGTTTGTTCAACTGCGTGAATAATAAAAAATTAACACAGTACTGGTTACCCCAGCAACAAAGTACTCAAATCGTTAACAAAAAAAATGTATGGTGATACCGTACACCCTGGTAGACATATGACATAGAATTTAAGTCGATTTTTTTGAGAGAAAGTCTGTGTCGGTCGGTGAAATTGTCAAGGGCCCGAACACACTCTTTTGGTACTGTCCGCCATTTGGGTGAATTTCCTACTATATGGTTCCATATACTTTTTCTACACATTTATGTTCTATATATATTTTGCTTCACTATTCTTTTCCTTCCATTGCTTGGTGGTCAAACCATTTATTTTTGTTCGTTGTGATTTGGTATGGTGGTGTACAAAGTAAGATCAACCATGTTTTTAAAATGAAGTATTTTTTATTTTTTTAGTCTGATTAACAGAGAAATTGAAGTTGATTTTCATATCACTCTGTTCTTGTTAAAGTAGCAGTTTATCAAAAATTGACCATCTTCTTAAATATAAA
Organism: Geotrichum siamense (nom. inval.); assembly: GCA_030568955.1. Taxonomy (NCBI): domain Eukaryota; kingdom Fungi; phylum Ascomycota; class Dipodascomycetes; order Dipodascales; family Dipodascaceae; genus Geotrichum; species Geotrichum siamense (nom. inval.). The sequence continues at coordinate 21,054 of JAJMJJ010000049.1, read as the reverse complement.
TCCTATCTGCTGGGTACCTTCATACCCACCTGTACATATAGGTATCTACATCACATCTCTCATAAGTACAAAAGTAGGTAGTATGAATGCATGTACAAGTAAATATATATATATCTCAAAATACATATAGTAGTATTTATGCTATTATCTCTTAAGTCTTCCAATAACATCCATATGTCTATTGGCTCTTTCTGGATTCCTCATCAGTTCTCTTTGTAATCTTTCTGAATCATCGTAACTAGGTAATCGTCCTTCCTCGTCATCACATTCATAATGTCTTTCGACCTCATTACTTTCATTATTATTATTATTATTACGGTTGTGGTTGTTGTTTCTGTTAAAACTATTATTTTCATTATTGTCATAATCATCACGTTGTCGTCCAATATTTTCACTGCCCGAACTATCTGAACTTAATCTTGCTGTATTCTCATCAAACGGATTTTCAACTGCATAAGAGGTAAATATATTTGGTCTGTTTCCCGCCGTAGCAGAAACTGCTGCTGTATTTAATAGTTGTGCTGTAACTATTCCATATTGAATTGGCATTTGTCCACCAGGATTGCTGTTTGGGAGTGCGTATTGATTACTCTCAGTGTGTGGTGGTGGACCAGTTATTATGCCAATAGGAAGATCTACACCTTTCGGGAGTCTGGATGGCCCAACTATTGATTCTGTTATGGTTGAAACCGATTCTTCCGCACGATGTTGGTATGTTCTTTCAGATGATGAGGAAGAGATGGTAGATGGATTAAGAGCAGCAGAGTCTGGATATATTGCAGTAGTCGCAAGTGAGGATGATGATGTACCAACTACTGGAGAAATAGTAGGAGATCGTCTCGTATTATAATCTTCCCCAGCTGTTTCATCTTCATCATCGGTATTTGAGCTTTGAACTTCTTGGTAAAGTACCGGCAATGTAAGTTCCTGTAGTTCATAATCTTGTTCATATGGAAAATACCTCCTTGTCCCACTTCGAGAATCATTAAACATCAGACTTTCTCTATACACACCATCAGAAACGTCATTACTAGAGTCTCCGCCACCACCAAAACAACTACAACGTCTATTCTTCTGTCTCTTCATTCTATACTTTGTCACAAAATCTGTCACTGAAAATTGAATAAAATAGAGTAGTGAAGGGAACAGTACACCCAGCAAAAACAATGACAATGTATAATTTTCCAACTCATAATCAAACAAGGTAGTTCGAATTTTCTCAATCGCAGAAGGAATATAAATTGAAACATTTAGAATTACTAGGCGAAGAAGGAAAACAGATAAAACAAAACAAACTGATTGTTGAATAAACCAAATTGCGCGTGTTGGATAGCCATAATTACCACTAGCAAAACCGAGCTGTGCTCGAGGATAACGGACTTGTACGTTGATTTGTTGTGAATCAGTGTCAGATAAATTTCTAGTTGAATTTCGACGTGTAGGTTCTGGTGATTGGCTGAGAAATGGAATGTATGATAACAAACGATGCTTATAAGTTTTTGGAGCTTTAGAGACCTTTATCCAAGTTTTCTTGATAAGAAAACCTAAATAAAGAAAGATGTAGTAAAAGGCAAATAATATAATAAACCCGGGAAATATTTCGAGTAGCGTTAGAGTCAGTGAAAAACTCTGATCATAATTGAATCCGGGTTTAAAGAATCTTTTATCAGTATCTTCAGGATTTTCATTTGGCATAGAAGGGATTTTCATTGCCGAATTAGTCGTATTATATTGACTAGAGAGTAATGGGCCAGAAGGGGCTCCTGGTCCTTGATTCCACCATTTCTGACTATCATTTCCTCCACTATCCCATTTTTGCTCCCTATCAGGAGGCGGGGGCCAATCAGGAGGTTTATCCTTTCCAAGATGAACATGACTGCCTAAGAAAGGTAAAATCAACAATATCACAAACACTTCGGCACCAGCAAATCCCAAGAAAGCTCTGAACAAATCTAAAGCCCAAACTGAAACTCTTCTTTTCGGTTTTTCAAGAAACTTGCGCACGAGCAATAGCGGAACCCCCACGAACAGCAGGATACCGATTTGACAAGCAAATGGAAGACTAGGCCGCTGGTCAAATGGATTGAAAGGAGGTTGCATTACATTCGTAGTAAAAGGTTAATAAATAAGAGGAATAATGTAGTAAAAACGAAAGTATTAGTAAGTGAGAAAGAGGAGGGAGGGAAAGGGAGAGAAAAAAAAATTAAAATATGATAAATTAGTAAAAAATAATACAAATAATTATTTAATAAACAGGTGAAAACCAGGGGAGACGTAAGCTCTTTCCCTAAAGTTAATATAAGAATCTATTAAATTTACAAATAAGGAAGGAAAGAAAAAGCCGTATCAAATGACATGCTGAATGAAAATATCATAATAGAAGAGTCAAGAAGCAGTGGAAAATTTTTATCTGTTTTTGTGTTTTTTTTAATTCAATAGCATCGAATGGGTATGCAAAATACAACTTGGATACATAACAAAGATGATTACATACTTTCATGATATTTAACCCTTTCCCATCTTGTAGTCACCATCGCAAATTTCAACTGCTTTGAACTTCAACAATCTTTTTACTATGAGGAGAAGATACAGACGGTTTTTTATTTTTATTAGACTAGAATCACGTACGCCATGTTGGCTGTAATATCCATCATTGTTGGGATCCCTTCGCCTTGTCAACTATTTATTCATACGTTATTCTCTTGATATTTTCATTGTTTATTTCATTCTTTGAATGAATTCGCGAACTGCTTCAATCCCTTTTGTTGTGTTAAGTAGCTCAGATCCCTTCAAATCTTCAGATACTCTTTGTAGGATCGACCTATAGATTTCATTCAATGTACATTCGGTCAACACATGCTTTTGCTGTTTCATCTTGCCCGTATTGGCATTTGTAGTCTTCCGTAGAAACTCGTCGTTTCCTGTGTTAGTCGCCAAACTTACCACAACCAGACCTAAATTGCAAAATTCTGCTAAGGATGTTTCTATCATGTTTCTTCGTAATGTTCCGTAACTTCAAGCTGTGGGAACATTATCTCCACTACCCGTTACTTCCTTGTACCACATTGAGTTGTCGTCACCATGACCAGCAGCGTCATCTCAGAGGGGGATTCTAGATGTGTTAGTATCAGATTTATTAATATTCTTTTTTTTTTCTTCATCTTTTATGAATTTTTTTCGGACATTTTCAAACTTATGTTGTTGTTATATAGGATTTTAATCTGATTTAGTATTATTATTATTACTGTCCGGTATAAAATTCTCAATAACATCTTTTTTAATGCGTAATCCAATCTCAGCTTCACATTCGGTGTCGAACTTTCCACTTTCAGAATTTCCTTTGTAGTGCCGACATACACACCCACTGTCCTTCTCAAAGCTAAATTTTGAATCGAATCCTGATTGTCATGTCCGCTTCTCCATACTTCAACACTATACTCATAGATCGATCAAGCACAATCAGTTTACAAAGTCCTCATCGCTGTTCCACTTAAGCCTGCCACTGTTTGACCAATTCGCCAAATAGTATCAATTGTTTTCGCCATCTTCTTTTCTATCTGAACAACATGTTTCTTAACCATTAGTTTCCTATTGAGCACCATCCCCAGCAGCTTTAGCTCTTCAGCCAACTCGAGCCTTCACACCCTTGAACCATCAGAAATAATCAGTTGGCACTCTACCTTGCGAATTTCCTTTTTCCAGTCAGTCATCGACATTTCTCATCTTCGAAGAGTGAATGAATACCAGCTTATCACCCAATTCGATCTCCCTCTTCATACTTGAATCCCCGTATATGGTTTTCAAAAGTACCTGTTCATTCTTCTCGTATTGCTTTCTACCTTCCGCAGTGGAAAAATGAACCATGAATCAAATTCATGTGCCTAATCGAGAATATCGTGATTTTGAGTTGGAAAAAGAAAGTCACATGGAAATTTCTAGACGGTAGCAAGTTTGTTACTAATAAAAGACTAATTAAGAAATTTGTGTATTTATTATTATTGAACAATACGAAATATTTATAGACACAGCCGTACTACAAGTTTGGTTCTCCCTGTACTTTACACATGTCATCAAAAAGTGCCTTCAATTCACAGAAGAATTGATGACAAATATCATCAATTAACAGCATAAATAGATTATTGCAAATGTCTATATCTGTGTTCAAATCTCTATTTACGTTCTCGCTCATTATCATACAATGTAGTAAATTTCATTTAACCGTTCGGGAGGAAGTACATGTAAAATAAATACTCTTCACAGAGACAGTTCTCCGAGAATTTATTAAAAAAAATATACATTGAAATTTGAATGCTTGCATACACATGTAATTACAATAATACTGTACTATATCTGTAATCGATAAATAAGGAGAAAGAGACTAGGAATTTTATTTGGAAGAAATAAAACAGGTTTAGAAGGCCTTATCAACAGTCTCATAGAAAGACTTACCTTGGATCTCGGCAATCTCCAATTCCAAGGGAGAAGGAGATCTAGAACCATCAGGACCAGCGTAAGTACCAGCACCCCAAGGAGAACCACCGTGAACTTGCTCGAGATTGGTCAATTGAGCGAAAGCGTACTTGTAACCAAGAGGAACGTAGATCATACCATGGTGAACCAAAACAGAAAGTGAGTTAAGGGCGGTAACTTCTTGACCACCACCGGGGGTACCAGTGGAAACAAAAACACCGGCGTATTTTCCATAAAGAGCACCACTAGCCCAAAGAGAGCCAGTAGCATCCCAGAAAGCCTTCCATTGAGCAGGGTAGTTACCATATCTGGTGGGGATACCGAAAAGGAAACCATCATACTTCTGGAGAGTTTCATTGGTAGCAATAGGATCCTCGGACTTGGGAGCAGCATGCATAGCGGTCAAGATATCTTCAGAAAGAGTCTCGGGGACTTGGTATAAGTCGGCGACACCACCAGCAGCACTGATACCCTTTTGAGCTGCAAGGGCAAGACTTCTGGTGTGAGTCCAAGTAGAGTAGTAGATGATTGCAATCTTAGGAGCCATTGTTATGTGTAGTGAAGGTATAAAAAAAGGAATTAAATATGGATTTTTAGAAAGAATGGAAGGAAGGAGGAGGAAACCTTGAAATATTTATAATCGAGAGAAGGATAAGTTTTGGGGAAAGTCGAATGGAAGATAAAAGAAACAAAAAATGGAAATTTTTGTGATTTTAGTAAAGGCTGAGTAAATATTACAAACACAGTTTTGTACACCACTTGTATTTTACATCAGTACACTAATCCAGTACTAACATTAGGATAATGAAAAAAATAAATATACGACATTCTCTTTTTTTCTCTCCTTTTTTCTTTCCCTCTCTATCGCTGATCCTCCTCCATATTCTACATTTCTTTCTCGTCGTTATAATTGTTCACAATGACCAAAGTTGCTGTATGTTAAATGATCTTCTTTTTTTGGTTTTTTGTGTTGTTTTTAACTTTTTCACTCTAACTCCCTCTTTTGCACATAGGTTATTTACTATTCAACCTACGGGCACACCCTTTCCCTTGCTCAAAAAGAGCTCGAGGGTCTTAAAGCTGCTGGAGTAGAGGCCGAAATTTATCAAATTCCCGAGACCCTTCCAGAAGAGGTCCTGGAAAAAATGCACGCACCTCCCAAGCCTACCGACATCCCTATTATCTCGGTATCAGACCTTCCCAAATTTGATGGCTTTCTTTTTGGCTATTCAACCCGCTTCGGTACATTCCCTGCACAATTAAAGTCATTCTGGGATTCTACAGGTTCTCTTTGGGCTAGTGGTGAGCTTCATGGTAAATATTTTGGTATCTTTGTTTCCACTGGTGCCCCCAATGGTGGTCAAGAAGTTGCTGTTCGTAATATCCTTTCGAACTTTGTTCACCATGGAATGATCTATGTTCCTCTTGGTTATAAGAATACCTTTGCGGAACTATCAAATCTTGAAGAGGTTCATGGTGGTTCACCATGGGGTGCTGGTGGTTTAGCTGGTGGTGATGGTTCAAGGCAATTCTCTGAGCTTGAATTGAAAGTTGGTTTTTCACAAGGAAAGTCTTTTGCTGAGGTTGTAAGTAAAACTACCAAGTCTGCTGAGAGTGAGGAAGCTGCTGAGCCCGAAACTCCTGTTGACGAAAAGGAACCTGAAACTCCTGCTGAAGCTGTTGTTGTTACAGAAGAACAAAAACCTGTGACAGCTCCTGCTCGTGAATCACAACAAAAAGTCGATACCACCACCAAAACTGAAGATGGCAAGAAATGTTGTGGTATCTGCACCATCATGTAAAGTCTTGTCCATTTACACTTGCCCTTACATTCATATATTATACATTTACACTTGCCCTTACATTCATGTATTATTTAATTACACTTCATCACGACTATTATTATTATCAAGAAATCAATGTTCTTTTTTTTTTTTTTTGATAATTAATATATACATTATCTATTTAATTCTGATCTAATTTTAATATTACAAGTTCCATGCAAACAAATTGAATGTTTTCTTACTTCATTCGAAATGTAACTACATCATTTAAATTTAGTATGTACTATGTACCAACTTATGTAACCGCATACAAACAAATAACCTGCTGAAGTTCCAGCAAAAACAAAAACACATGTTTCCAACACAAGCAATTATCAAGTGGTAAGTACATATGTACATGGTGCCAACATTAGTAATGGTACATGTGGTAGTAACTTTTACTATATTTTTTCTGGTCGGAAAAATGCTCAGAGTTTTATCACTATGGAAGCTTGTTTTTATTCTATTACTAATGATTACACAACATACGAAAAAAAAATAAAATTAAGTAAATAAAAACTAAAATAGCGGATTCGGAAGGTAACTTTAATTGCGTAATTTTTGTAATACTTAGTAAGTTTATGTAATGGTTTTAAATCATTCTAGCAGTTTATTTCATAGAGGGCTTATATCTTATTTCTATGAGGTATAAAATTACTAATATCAGTAAATTACAAGTTACATATTAAAATGTAAAAGAAAAATAAATAAATCATGAATTGGTAATTTTTACAAATATTTGTGCATATGGTTTCTTTCATAGTAAAACAAGTTAGCATCTTGTGTAGCATTCTTGGGTTGTTATCCCTTGTCATTAGTCAGTATCAAATCCAAATGAAAACGTTTCAGCTTCCTCACTATCAACTAATGCTTGCCATTCCTTAGATTTTCCATCATTTTCCTCCTTTTGTTCTGCTTCACGTTTGGATTGCAATTGTTGTAATTCTAAATCTGCTTTTTTTATCATCTCCGCGGTCAATCCTAACTTTTCTCCTTCCGATATCACTTTAGCTTTGAATAATTCGTAAACTTTTCCAAAAATTTCGTCATCACAACATGTATCATCATCATTATCATCATTTGCGCTAAAACTCTTTCCTTCTAATGCTGCAATGATTTTTTTAACTTTGAATCCAGAAATTTGATTCCTCTTATTCTTAAGAAAATCCCATACTAGTCCAAGTTTCACTGCAGGAACAAAGTTGCCTGTTAATGCCATTGATTCATTTAAATTTACAACCAAATGCCACCAGCCTGCTGGAACATACATCGCTTGTCCAGGCCCACAAACACCATGTAAAAATCCTTTTTCTGATCTTGCTTGATCATAATACCCAGCAAGAAACCATTCAGCTACTGAGCAGGGCTGTGTCACATTAGATTCTTCATCATCTGTTGAAACACCTGGAGGAGGACATGAAGGGGGAAACATAATCCAATATTTATGGCCTGTAAGAACTGCATTCCAGGCACATGTAGCATTTGGATCTTTATGAAATTTTGATCCACTTCGTCCTGGTCCTAATATAAGCCATCGATGATCTGGTCTAAAATCTCCGAACAATGTAAACAAATCACGCGAATCACCAATAACATTGGATAGAGGAACGGAATATTCATTTGAAAGCTGACCAGTCATAGCAGATGATCTACAGTCAAATAAATAAAGAGGAGACTCATCTGTATTATTCTGCATATATTGATGATAAACTTTGAGTTTCCAATCCATATACTCCTGTCTAAACACTGTATCACCAAATCTATCTACCAATCCTTCAACAGTCCAACTCGCAACTGGTTTTTCCAAGTTTACCATAAATGGTTTGTCATGCCATTCAGAATCAAATTTTTCTATCGTTATGTCAGATTCCTTAAACACTGGGATAATATTTTTTTCAGGCTCTTCCTCCATCACTCTGTTGACAATTCGTTGATAATCCATCTGGCCACATTGATACGGCCTGTAAATCCAATCAGAGCATAAAGTTCCTTTCAAATCAATCATTGCATCTTTTTCTTCATCTTTAACTTTAAAATATGTTCTTCTCCAAGTTCCACACCACTTTTCTGGCTCTCGATCCAATCTATATACCATTCGTTTCCAACATTCTTCAGCAGCCCAAACAAACCCGTACAGTGTCCGACAACTACTTCCCAAAAATAATAAATCTTTTGGATCATTCAAATCTGATACCACTTCCATAAGTATATCATCAGATAATAATCCAAGATATGGTCCTAGCAGCTTGGTACGGTGTGGTGGAGGTGTTAAAAGTGCATTTCCGGATGGTCTAATACCTAAAGGATGAGGTTTAATAATAAGAGAAGTGCTCGCTCGAAAAACAGTCTTGACCCTTTTTTGTGGTCGAAAAGTATCATCTGGTAAAGTTAAATCATTCAAAACCGATGGCATATTTCTTTATATGTTTATTATACGTATTTCGAGCTAATCTGGAGAAAGTGAGCATGGAGAGGGAAAAAAATCAGGTTGGGAGAATTAGAAAATATAAAAGTTGTATTACTCTGTCCCGATTAGGAAAATAAAATAAAAAGTTGCCTCTTTGAGGTGCTGTCAGGGACACACACTCTGGATGGAATTTTTATTATATTCAAAGTAAAAGTGAATTTTCCTATCCAGAAATGATTTTTTGCATTGTTGAAATAATGAGCAGTAACAAAAATTAATATTTATTTAATTCATATATAAATTTTCTACAAATTTTTTGGGCTAAAAAGTTAGTTTTCAATGTTCAAATGTTATTATATGAATGACAATTGAACGTCACAACTGTACTGCGGCACAATTCGTACGTTATGTAAATTGAAGAAGTATATTTTGTAACGAAGACCTAAGTTAACCCATAGAAATGCAACAAAGCACATACAATGCCAACAAGCTTCTCACATATGAATATACATATGTACATAGGTAAGTAAGTAAGTAGGTATGTGAATACTGACAAATATAACAACTATATTAAGTGAAATAATTCATAGTGCAATAAAGGTAGTTGAAGTTTCAATAGACAACTCTACAGTAAATTTACCATTTGCGTCCATTTGAAGAATAGAACATGTGAAAAGTGGATTTCTGCAATTCAACCTTTTTCACATGAAAGAATTCGCAATGTCCTTCAATTTGTACCTAGGTTGCAAGCGAAATATGGCCACGTATGTTGAAATTTGCCATTGTGACACTCTATATAAATACTCCACTCCCCTACTTCTCCGATCTTCTTTTTTCCCTTCGTCTTCTTCATCCTTGGGGGGCCTACCCCCGTTCAGTAATTTGGCTGAGAATATTTTTCCTACATATATTTGGGATTTCGATATCTTACGCCTTATTTACGTATCTACCCATCTTGCGACCATTTTGAACGACTATTTTTTTGGATCCAACATCACCATTTTCTAATACAAATTATTCTGTTTGGAAATACGTGGACATGAATGTAAAATTGGTAGTAACCATTGGCTTTGTTTTGTTGATTTCACGTCTTTCATATTCTAGAACTAGTACACCTTCTTGTGTCGATAATAACTCAGACGGCACCCGAGTTATTATAAGCTGTATTTTGAATATAGACAACTTGGGGCATTGGTTTACATTATACGGCTATAAAGTCCTCCTTTCAATATTACAATATTAACTTTCTAGATGATTGTTGTTGAATACCTTGGTTAGATAGGCAGGCACCAAGGAAGCAGCAATATTCTGGATAAAGGTTCACCTCATCAGATTACTGTACTCAAACCCTCACGTTGTTAACGTTGAAAAGATGTACTGTCAGTAATCGTGCACCAGCATTTATTGAAGGATAGGTAATTTTGGAAGCCAAAGGAACCCAAATGTTAGCAACTTGTTTGCCAGACGGATTATGTCAACTTAAATAACTTTGGAATACTACGTTTATATTTATCTTAATCCTACTTATCTGGCACCAATGGGAATATTTGTGTGGTCATGTTGGTATTACTCTTCCCCTATTTTTTGCGACTTTGAAAATAGGGGATTCCCGAAGCTTTTTCGTCCTTATAGTTATAGAAATTGCTTTATATAAGGATGTTTTTACTTCATAAAAGTTCTATAACATTGGTGATTATCTTTGTTAAATATGTTGACCCCGTAGATAAATAGATGTCTATCTGCGTATACAAGTATGCCCAGGTGTATGTATGTACAAGTTGCAACATGGAATGCATTTGGAGTGCCAAAGAAAGGAGAATCGTCGACTTCCAACAATTTTGGTTGAAAGACAACGACCATTTCAAGAGGAGATACAATAAAGTTATGTACATATCTCTACCTAGGTACCTACTTACCTATCAATGTAGTTGTCATATATTGCAATAGAAAAAAATGCGTGATTTCACTGGCCAATTATGTTTTGTCAGGTCATCAGTTGCCAGGTAGAGAATGAAGGAAACAGGCGCGGAGACTTTTCACGCAACACGCGAAGCTGTGTAATAAATGCTATATCCCAAGTCTCAAGTCTTAACATTTTTAATCTAACTTTTAGCAAATTCTTCTTTCAAACATTCTTTTGACCAATATATTTCAATTCTTTAGACAATTTTTTTTTCTCCTCACACCACATTCTTCTTGACTTTCTCATCCCTTCTACATACTTTGAACCATTGTTCATCATTTAAGGATGCCACCTAAATCAGCTATTAAGAAAGTTGTACCCAAAAGCGGCGTATTGAAATTACAGCAAACTCGAAACACTAGCATTAAATATAAGATTGGCGCACATATCAGTGCTGCCGGAGGTAAATATACTTGTTTTGCTGCAAATGCTGGATTTACTCACTAACAGTGATAGGCGTTCAGAATTCGGTGATCAATGCTGTGAATATTGGGTATGTTTCGACGGTTTTATTTTTTGCTACTTGAGGTAGAAGTCTTATTTTATTTTATTTTTTTTTTGGATTTATTGCAACTAACCGATTGGGCATATAATTTGTTGTTGATTAAGATCAAACTCATTTGCTCTTTTTGTTAGAAATCAGAAGCGATGGGTTTCGGCACCATTGAAAGATGACGATATTTTGACTTTTAAGAAGTTATGTCGTGATCACTATTATGACCCAGAGGTCAATTTACTTCCTCACGGTTCATATCTTATTAATCTAGGAAGTCCTGACCCAGAAATGAGACAGAAGTCATATGAAGGGCTTTTAGATGAGTTGAAAAGATGTGAGTCACTAGGAATTTTATTGTATAACTTGCATCCTGGATCGTCAGTAGGATCCGATAAAAAGGAATCAATCGAGAGGATTGCTGATGGAATTAATCGAGCACATAAGGAAACAAATAATGTAATTGTGGTATTGGAAAATATGGCTGGGGCAGGTAATGTCATTGGAGGTAAATTGGAGGATTTGGCCGAAATTATTGAGCTAGTGGAAGATAAAGCGAGAGTTGGAGTATGTATCGATACTTGTCATACATTCGCTGCGGGCTACGACATCCGAACAGAAGAAACTTTTAATGTTTTTTGGAATCTATTTGATAAGATAATTGGATATAAATATTTACGAGCAATTCACTTGAACGATTCAAAGGCCCCATTAGGAAGTAGTAGAGACTTGCATCAGAACATTGGGCTGGGATTCATTGGGTTAGAAAGTTTCAGATTACTATTACATAAGAAAGAGATTAAAGGCCTACCGTTAATATTGGAAACTCCAATGGATGATACAAAAGAAATCAGCGTGTATGGAACTGAAATTAAGTTGTTGGAATGGTTGGTCGACAAGAACGCTGATGATTTGGAATTTCTTGCAAAAAGTGAGGAACTACAAAAACTCGGTGAAAAAGAACGAAAAGAGCAACAAGAAAAATTTGATGCCAAATTAACCAAAACTCCAAAGAAAACACTTAAGAATGTAAAAAGTTTGGGGAAGAAGCAAGTTACCTTGAAAAGTACTCTGAACAATGTTAAGAAGGAAAAAGAACATGTCAATGGCATAAATGGGACAGTTGAAAACATCCAACCATCTGTTAAAGAAGAAGAAGAAGAAGCTCCGATGAATGGTAGAAAACTTAAGCGAAATATCAAGAAAGAATCATTTGAAGCACCTGAAGTTAAGAGGACTTCTAAGCGTCTACGCAAAACTCCTTAGATTTTATTAATTTTTACCTTTTTTATTTATTTTCATTTTGTTGCATGTGGATTGATTTCTATATATGTTTTTTTTGTCGCTTTGGGACTATAGAAGACTTACTCTTTTTTATCATTATTATTATCATTAAAACTACATTATTACATTCAGATGTTGGTGATTATATATAAAACCAAAATGTTGGAAATAAGAAAAATCTGAACTAACGGGCAATTTTTTATTTCTTAACAATCTCATCATTACAAAGTGTAATTTTTTGCATATCAAGGAATGGTTTATATCTACCAACAGGACTATGAAAGAAAGAATTGTGTTGGCCTAGAGGATCCAGTAGTTGATGTGAGTTTGTTATATAAATGGCAGGGACTTCAGTCAGAAATATTAGTATACTGCTTGATATGAAGAAAGAACTGAAACCATGTAACTTTTTGTTTATTTTATTTTTTCTTCTTCTTTCCCTTTCTTTTCACTATTGATTTTAGAATAGACGTTTCCTTTTAATTGTTTATATTAAACGTAAAGTCGCGATTTCATACATCATATTCAAACATCACATTAAGTCTATGTTATTTACCTTTTCTTAAATAATTTTAGAAGTTCAAATTCTTCAACTGTGCCACTGTGGATTTTCTTTATCACTATGATTTACTCGAGCAGGAGCTCTGTGAGGAATGATGGGTTCATCAATCTCAAACGCCTCACACAATTCTTTCCATACCTTCATATCCAAATCAAAAATCATTTGTCTCGATGGAAGACTTTGTCTTCTTTTTTCTTCAGCCTTTCTCTCATCTCTATCAGTTGGCCAGGGAGGGACTGGATAAATGATTGGGACTCCGTCATCATCTACATCCAAGGAAATTTTATCATTTTTAATCAAGAAACTCACATGGAATAGATTTTCAACTGATTGTGAAAATGACCAAGGATTAAGAACGAACTCAAAAAGACCAACTGATTGTTCTTCATTACCACTGGACGTGTAAGTGCAGAGAAGTTGGAAAATTTCAACAATTAGATTTGTCATTTTTTGACCTTCAACGTCGCTTAAACCAATTTGTGTAGGATTTTTTTCAGAGCCTGATATTTCAACAGTTTTCTTCTTTCTTCCTCCATACGTTCTCTCCTTAATTTTCAACGATAGTGGCCCAATCATATGATCCGACAATGGTGGTATATATGACGTTTCATACATCATTCTCCCTACGGCAGCCAAACTTGCAGCTCCCTTTAACCCCGATTCAGTATATATAGAACTTCCTGGCAGATTCTCTTTTAACACTTGTTCTGTTTGATCACTCATAAACATCGACAATGCTCTCACATAATCATCCAAAAATTTATTGGCAGATTCCATTTCAAACCTCCTTGTCTCTTTCGCCGTCACATCAGTCAACTCTGTCATCAATCCCAAATCAAGAACAGCTTCTGGAACTCGTGTAACACTCTCAAAAGCTTCGTTCATTTGAGGAAGAATCTCGGTAACAGGCGTTAACCCTTTATTGTGCTGAACATTTTGATGAAATGTTTCTTGTAACTCTTTATATCGACGTCGTACGCGTTTGATATCCACTCGTTGACTGGATTGTGTCTGTTGTGTAGGATACTGAGACATTGTGATATCGGATATTAGAAATTCGGGGTTTATTTTTGTTGTTTGATAATTATAGGTAAAATGCAATTTATTTCTTATTTTTATTTTTTTTCGCTTTATACTAAATTAGGTTAAAGTGACGTGTTGCAGTATCTTCAATTGCATATGGGTTTGGCCAACGCGCACAGAGAATTTCGTGCAGTGAAGAAAGAAATATACACAATATATTAATCAGTACTGAATTAATAGGTACTTAGGTGATTCTGACGAAAAATGCAAATATATAGTGCACGCTTAAGCAATGAACAAAAAGTGTGCTAAAACTTGATTTTGAATTTTTCGCGTTTTACTAAATTTCTAAATCAGGAATTATTTTTTGGTTTCTTTTTATTTCACCAAAAAGGTAGTTTCGTTTTATTTTGTTTTACTAGCACTTTTCATAAAATAACAAATGTCAGAGACTCGAAGAATCAAGGTATGTGCCAAATAAAAATTTCGTTGAGTTGATGTTTTGCTAATTATCAATAGCCATTGGATCCTGATGTTGTAAATAGGATTGCTGCAGGTGAGATCATCGTGGCACCAGCAAATGCGTTAAAAGAACTTTTGGAAAACAGTGTTGATGCTAAAGCAACACAGATCGAGGTTGTTGTTAAAGATGGTGGATTGAAGCTGTTGCAGATAATTGATAATGGAACTGGAATTAATGTAGGTGTGCATGATAATTTATTATGAGGGACAAAACAGGAGAGATTTTCTAATCGTTGTGATTTGTAGAAAAGTGATTTGGATATTTTGTGTAAGAGATTTACGACATCGAAGCTTTCGTCGTTTGAAGATCTTTCTTCGCTGACTTCTTATGGATTTCGAGGTGAAGCACTTGCATCAATTTCACATATTTCCCATCTTACAGTGACAACGAGAACGGCGGATTCATCATGCGCTTACAAACTTGCATATCTCGACGGAAAACCGCTTGGAACTCCATCCCCAGTTGCTGGACGAACAGGTACCCAAATATTAGTTGAAGATCTGTTTTATAACACACCATCACGTCTTCGAGCCTTTCGATCTACTTATGATGAATATGGTAAAATACTCGATGTTGTAGGAAGATATGGGATCCACTGTAGTGGAATTGCATTTACAGTTAAGAAGCATGGTGATTCATTTCCTTCGTTAACTATACCGGGAGCAGCTAACCCTGTTGAAAGAGTAAGAGCTGTTTATGGTACCAATGTAGCAAAGGAATTGATCGAAGTGGAAGTTCTGCAAGTCGAAAAGTATGGCTTTAGAGGCGCAAAGGGCCTTGTTTCACATCCCAATTATAGTGCTAAGAAATCAACTGCTGTAATTTTCATCAACGGCCGGTCGGTAGCTTGTGATCCATTAAGGAAAGCTCTTGCCAACATCTATACAATTCACTTGCCCAAAGGTGGTCAATGGTTTGCATATCTTTCATTAGACATTGATGAAAGACATTTGGATGTTAATGTTCATCCAACTAAACGTGAAGTGAGATTTCTATATGAAGAAGAAATCATTCAGAAAATATGTGAATCTGTTCAATATTCTCTAGCGGAGTGTGGAGTTAGTCGAACTTTTCAAACACAAACGGTTTTGTCGGGGCCACGAGGGGCAAGTTTAAAAGAAAGTGTACCATCTTCATCTACATCGCTACAAGGTGGTGGATTGAATAGCGCACAAAAGCGACCTTATGAACATATGTTAGTAAGAACTGACCCAAAACAAATTAAACTAACAACCATTGTTCCTTCACTCCAATCAAGTTCAGTACAAATCCCATCAGAGGAAGGTCAAACTTCCCGGCCATCGGCTATCCCAGCAAATTCAGAATACCGAACTATCGAAGAAAGAAGAGACCGTGCTGATGTGCGTCTTCAATCGATTGCAGCTCTAAAATCTGAAATTATATCTGCAGCACACGAAGACCTTACACGAGTACTTTCTGAACACACATATATTGGCATAGTCGATTACACTCGACGTTTAGCTACGTTCCAACAAGGTGTTAAAATGTTCATTATCGATTACGGAATTCTTTTCCAAGAATTCTTTTACCAAGTTGGTGTTGCAGAATTTGCGAACTTTGGACTTCTATCATTTGAACCTGTTAGCTTAAACGCACTTCTTGATGCAATAGATTCAAATCTAGATCGAAAAGAGTTTTATAAAACTTTATGGGAAATGAAAACTATGCTTTACGAATATTTTTCTATAAAACTGACAAAACCTGAAGACTCTGAATCTCTGTCTGACCTTTATATTTCTTCTCTCCCCATGATTCTCAAAGGTTACATCCCACCATTCTCAAAACTTCCATTCTTCCTGTCAAGTCTCTCCTCTCTCGAATGGGAAGAAGAACAACTTTGTCTCAAAGGAATACTAACATCCTTATCAAAACTCTATACCCCTGAACCCATTGTTCCTCCATCTCTGTCTTTTACTCAAATTCCCGACGGTGATGAAAATGAAAAAGATGATTCAACCCACATTAGACAATCTAAAATCTCTGAATACGCTGAAAAATTACTTTTTCCTGGCATAAAAAGTAGATTGATAGCTCCTGCTTGGATGGTCGAACATATAGTCGAAATTGCAAATTTGCCTGGTTTATATAAAGTTTTTGAAAGATGTTAAATTACTCGGCCTTTATTAATTATCATTTCTTACTGCTCCTCCAGATGTACAAATATATGCCTACCTACCTAGGTAGGTACCGTATGTATATATATTGTGATAAACATATAACAAATGTCTTGTATACCAATTTTAGGAAATAATATTTACTTGTGCTTCATACTCCCCATATTACTTTGTATTGAATGAAGTTTGTTGTAGAGAGTACTACACCTCAATACATAAAATCAATAAGCACAAAGAAAAATAATATTTTAAAATTTGTTTTAGTCCAGGTTTGAACTAGAAACTTATGTTACTCTAACAACCAACATGTGCAGATATTTTTACCCATTTCAGGCCAGTACGAAAGGAAAATATTTCTTTTAACCCAAATTTAAAAAAAAAAAAAAATAGAAAAAAAATACACATTCATTTGTTTCAACCTGCTTTATTATCCCCACTATTTTATTATTATGAATTATTTGAAATGAGTTCTCAAGTCAGTAAGTTATTATTTCTTTAATGTTGATTTTATTTGTCAATATTGCATCTAACGCGTCGCTTTAGACAAATCCTCTTTAAGATTTGCTCCAAAGAAAGCAGTTCCTCGAGCGACCAAAAGTAAACCGCGTCAGTTATCTGTCACAAAATCTACTCTTCCAAGTGTTCATACAGCTTCATCTGTCGCGCCTTCGACAGTTGGAGCTCGTGGAATCTCTCAAAGTAATAATGACAATAACGTAAAACCGCGGAATATCTTGGGATCGTCTATGAGTTCGGCACAGTTGTTGATGAAATCGCAGATGACGGCTACTATTGAAGAAGACGAAGACGAAGAAGAAGAAGAACATGAAATGGTCATCCATCCGTCATCATCGTTTTCAATGCGTATGAGAACCCATTCAATCGATCCTGAAACATTAAATAATATCCTTGGTACTCCTACCCAATCTCAACCTCAATCAAATTCTACTACCCAATCTGATATGGGTAAACCGAAAATATTGCCGCGTAAATCCATGACCACGCCAGCGAAACATTTTGTGCCTCTATCCCGACCCCGTAAACCTTCTATGGACACTACTACAGGTGCTGTTTCTACAATATCTTCAACTGAAAATGACTCTCAAAAACCTAATCAAAATAATTCAATTTCTTCGGGATCGACGGTAAAGCCCCCCACATGCCCCGTCACATTCTCTGCTCCCATGTTTGTTTCTCCCTCTCCACATATCATTCGTCCTGCTACAGTTAAACGCGCAGCTCCTTCATTTGCATCACCGAAATTCCAAAAACTTGTACGAGGAGGTGGAAAGAAAACGGAGGAAAATAAAGACAAAGTTTTAGGGTCTATTCCAAAAAATGAAAAAGAAAAATCTGCAGAACACGTTGAAAACTTAGATACTAATAAGAATGATAAAAGTGTTGGTTTTACTGCTAGTGCTGATGTGAACAAGTCTTCAAATGATAAATGTATAGAAGATGTTGAATCTCTGATTGAAAAATCTTCTGCTACCAAAGATGGTAAAAATTCTGAGAATTTAACAGAAAATCCTGAAAATGTTGATAAAATCTCTTTGGACAAAGACGTTACAATCGAGGATAATAGCACTACAGAGGACATATCTACAAAACTGACTAAAGAGAAGACAACTGATACACGCTTCATTTCAAAAGAGAGCATCGTAGAAGACTCTGTGGAACCAGTTCAGGTAACTGAATTAGAAGAAGGGTCAGTGGAAACCGGAGTTGCTCAACAAGAACATTCACTTTCAGTATCTGAAAGTATCACTGGTAGCAAGAGAAATACAAGGTCACAGAGTAACTCCCAGGTACGGGAAAATGATGAAGTTGAGGTTTCAAAGGGTTCTACCAATCCTAACCGGACGCATGCAACGATATCTGAAACTGCTGAAAATGATGAGGATATGCTGAAATTAACAGGTTCACAGAACAATGTGCAGACATTAAAAGAAGATGAGGTTGATGTATCAAAGGCCTCCAGGAAACGAGGTAGAAGAAAAGCTACTACATCCAAAACTTCGGATACCAATGAGGAAATAGAGGATGTAACTACAACACAGAAAGAAACTCAACAGGAGAATAACAATGTGGATATATCAAAAGTTGCCAAAAAGCGTGGTAGGAGAAAGGCAATGACGTCTAAAACTACAGAAAACGACGACGAAACAAAGGAAGAAACATCATCAAAGAAGAAAAGTCCGACGATAGAAGGTGACGAATTGTCAAAATCAAATGTTCGTAGAAAACGTGGCTGGAAAAAGACAACAAAGTCTACAACTACAGCAAACAGTGAAGATATAGATCAAGTAATGGAGAATCCAGAGAATAATGAATCTTCGATTGAGGATAACGCAGTTGTTCGCAAAACTCAATTCACAGTCATAAATTCAGAAATGAATAAAAAATCATATCCATCTTCATCGCGACAACTCCGAAGAAGCGCCAGAACAGTTG
The DNA here is from genome assembly GCA_030568955.1 of Geotrichum siamense (nom. inval.). NCBI lineage: Eukaryota > Fungi > Ascomycota > Dipodascomycetes > Dipodascales > Dipodascaceae > Geotrichum > Geotrichum siamense (nom. inval.). The sequence goes on along the minus strand of JAJMJJ010000049.1, from coordinate 1,917 downwards.
GCAGGAGTTCCAACAAAACTCTCAGCTACAGTTCAGGTGAAGAGGAGAATGATGAGGTATATGAGGACTCCGAGAGTGAAGTAGAACTACCGAAAAAGAAAAGAGTTAGGACTCGTTCTAAAACCGTCAAATCAAAATCGAAATCAGGAACCCCGGAATCAAGATCTAAGCCGAACCCAGATGAACCTTCCGAACGCATGTTGAAGAGTTTTGGTGAAATGATTGTTACTAAATACACGAAAAATGCTACCTTAGAAACCCCCATCGAACTGACCTTTTCAGAAGATGTCGAAGTTGATGACAATGGCTTTCACATACTTAACCCTGAGAGTTTGCCAAAATACGGTCGAGGATATAGACCCATTAAAATTAATGGAGCAAACAAAATTAAGATTAACCCTGAGAAATTTACAATGTCTGATTTATGTAGTGAACTTCCTATTGGCCAGGAGGATTCAAATTTTGAAAAATATGAAGAACTTCGTCGAACCCGACGCAAAAAGCGAATCACAGTATACAAGGAACGAAAATCAGCAAAGAAATTAGGGAACTATACATTGGCAAATAAGATGGATGAGGAAGACAAGGATCTTGCACAAAATTCTCCAGAAGTTTCACTTGAAGCTCCACCAGCCATTATCTCTGCCCCTCAAATGCAAATTGTCGGCGGTGAGATTCAAATCAATACAGAATCTACATTTGTAGATCGTCATCGACAGGCCCAACTGGAAGTTGGAGCTAGAGAAGTACAAGAACAATCATCAATCACTACATACTACAACAATTCTAGCTTCAGAAAGCATAAAAAGACTTCAATATGGGATGCTCAAGAAACTAATAGGTTTTACACTTTATTGTCACAATATGGACCCGATTTTTCACTTCTTTCAACCTTAATTGGAAACCGAAGCCGCCGCGAAGTCCGTAATAAGTTCAAACTCGAAGAACGCAAAAATCTAATTAAATTAGACCTTGCTCTTGAACGGAAACTTCCAACGCAAACAAGTGAATACACCTCTCTCACCCAAAGACCTCTTGTTACTGCCGAAGAAATAAATGATCTCATCAAAGAAATTGATGAAGACTACAAATCCAGAATGAAAGTTGAAGCTGAAAACAGAGAAAAAGCCAGAGCACTTGACGCAGAAAATGCAATGAAAGAAGATGCAAATTCCTTTGGTACTATGGGTGGTAAAGTTAGTCACAATAGATTAAGGCAGCGCAAGATCCAAGCTGATCTTCGTAAGCTAAGGAAAAATGAAATTGTTTTGGGATCCATTGATGATTAAAGGCCTATTTTTTCCATTTCTTCAAATACTCCTGAATAATCCTATATACATATATTTAATACAGAAGACTTTCGTTTCCCGAATTTGATTTCTTTGAAAGGTGAAACCCCAAAAAATTCTCTTTAAAAATATATAATAGCAATTAATCTGATTAAAGCCCGATGTACCATTTAAAATCTACTAGTAATAAAACCAATTAAATAATAATGAATATGATTAATGCCTTGAACAACATCATATAAGTAAGATAATAATAATAATAATAAATCTGATTAAAGTCCTATATAAAATCTTATGAATAACAATTAAATCAATACTAATGTAAAAATAAAATAATCACAAGCATAAAACATTATATGAAAGAAGACTGTGTTATTGTTTGCCTGATACAGGCTTCCATGGTCACATTTTTCCCTGTGCATTTGAATTTTTTTTTTTTTTTCAATTATGATGGGGCCAAATTTTTCAGAAATCAGTAACAAAACCGATTAATGTGCAATGGGAAAACTTAATCATCCTAATGGAGAAACTTATTACCTCCAGATGTAGAGAATAATCTCTTTAAGGGAAAAACCATTACAAGCCAACGGTCCATAGGACCTACCATCTAGAGAGAAGTGCCGGTGTA